>JAUMJK010001913.1:0-20846 GCA_033558105.1 Coccyzus lansbergi | reverse complement strand
GAGGGAGCCCCGCCCCCTCACCCCGAGGACCAATGGAATGCGTCTGGAGGCGGGGCCTGTCGCGGCGCTGCCAATGGGGAGAGCGGGGGCGGTGCGCGCGCTTGGGGGGGCCGCGGCGGCTGGTGCCGCTGCCGGGATCGGGGCGCGACCGGCCGGCGGGGCGGCCGGGGAACATGGCGGCCGCGGGGTCCGGCTGGGGCCTGGCCCGGCTGGCCGAGGCCCTGGGCTCGTCCGAGCAGGCGCTGCGCCTCATCGTGTCCATCCTCATGGGTAAGGGAGGGCGCGGGGAGCGGGGGTGCCGACCCCGGGCGGAGCCGAGCCGTGCCGTGCCGGGCAGGGCAGAGCCGAGCCGGGCTGTCATGCCAGGCGACACCCGTGCCGGGCAGAGCTCTGCAGAGCCGAACCGAGCCGTACCGGGCAGAGCCGAGCCGTGCTGTGGTGCCAGGCGACACCCGTGCCGAGCCGAGCTGTGCCATGCAGAGCCGAGCCGTGGTGCCAGGCGACACCTGTACCGTGCTGTGCCGAGCCGGGCAGAGCCAGGATAACCCTACAGAGCCGAGCCGTGCCAGCTGACACCCGTGCAGAGCCGTGCCGTGCTATGGAGCCAGCTGACACCTGTGCCCTGCAGAGCCGAACTGTGCCGTGGCACCAGGTGACACCTGTCCCGTGCCCTGTGCGGGGCTCCTGGCAGACAGGCTGGCACTAGAGCTGCTGTGAGAGGAGTTGGGGTCAGTGCCCACCAGGACTCGGCTTGCAGCTGCCCTTTGCACAAGTGCCAAGCGCCGCGTGTGCCCCACGTTCCCTGTGTCGGGAGGCTCCGCGGTGAGGAATAATCTCTGCGACCCCTCTGAGGTGTCGCCCTGTCCGTGCGTGGGCAGCCCTGCCAAGAGACATTATTAGCATCTGCAGCAATCGTGGAGCTATGCAGAAGCAGTGTGTCGCCGCAGGATCTGCCAGGTAGGGTGAGCAGAGCCTGCCAGCTCAGTGGCCAGAAGAACTGGGGTGATGTGCCATGCTCCACATGCTGCTTGCGCTGAGCCAAACACGAAGTGGTTAGGTCACACGTAAGATGGTTAAGACAGGGCTAGAGTTAATGATGTGGGCTCACTAGTAGAGCTTATAGCTCCCAAAACATTAATTCAAGGGAATGTATACATGCTGTCTACATAATCTCTGCAGACACCCAGTGGAACTTCAGGTTCAAAAGTTTTTTATGGTGTAATCACCTAGCAAAAAAAGGAAATACAAGCTTTTGTTGGAACCTAAAAGGGGTACAGCTGCTACTGTACACTCTGTCAACATAAAGGTCCTTGAGCTAACTAAAAGTCATAGAGTCATAGAATGGTTTGGATTGGAAGGGACCTTAAAGGTCATCCAGTTCCAACCCTCCTGCCATGGGCAGGGACACCTACACCAGACCAGGCTGCCCAAAGCCCCATCCAGCCTGGCCTTGAACATCTCTAGGGATGTGGCAGCCACAGCTTCCCTGGGCAACCTCTGCCAGTGCCTCACCACCCTCATAGTGAAGAATTTCCTCCTTATGTCTAGTCTAGAACTTCCCTTCTCCAATTTAAAGCCATTGCCTCTAGTCCTACCGCTCCATGCCTTTGCAAAAAGTCCCTCCCCAGCTCTCCTTTCAGTACTGGAGGGTCACTATAATGTCTCCCTTCAGCCTTCTCTTTTTCAGGCTGAACAACCCCAACTCTTTCAGATTGTCCTCGTAGGAGAAGTGCTCCAGCCCTCTTTCATCTTCATAGCCCTTCTCTGGACCCATTCCAACAGTTCCATATCCTCCTTATGTTGAGGATTCCAGAACTGGATACAATACTCCAGATGAGGTCTCACAAGGGAGTAATAGAAGGGCAGAATCACCTCCCTTGACCTGCTGGCCACACTTGTTTTGATGCTACCCAGGACTTGTTTGGCTTTCTGGGCTGTGAGTACACACTGATGGCTCATGATGAGCTTCTCATCAGTCTGCACCCTCAAGTACCCCCAAGTATATTTTTTTTTAAAGAGATGGAAGTTGTGTCATGTCGTCACTGTGGTCTAGACCAGACTTCTTTCTGCACGATTGAATCTACAATCTGTAAGATCAAACTGAACCAAAACATTCTTCATGTTAGGGGTATATACAGGGAACTGAAATTAGTATCATTCTGAACTTAACTTAGAAGTTAATTAAACCAAATGTCTTATATAAAGAAAAACATAATAGGAAACAAATACAGGACATGCACATAAGTCAGTGTGAATTAATCTGTCATCTCCCTACAGCTGAACAGGAGATATCCTGCTTTCCTTTCTCCTGTGTCTGTCACTGGTATGTTAATTACAATCTGAATTAATTTACTTGCCTGGCAGAAACCTAAACCAGAAAAAGCAGATAGCTTCCTACCAGGTTAGTCAACTGAACACACTGAGGGACAAGTCTAACAAGTACTTATGCAGAAAAGGTGTTAGAAAATATGCATGGAAGCAGGTGTGTTCAGCAGTGATAACTTTGCAGAAGGCACCTTGAACATACTCTCGGAGTTCCTTCTTCCTAGCAGTAAGCTAGGACACAGCACTGGGAGGCTTCTTCCTGCTTGGTGTCCTATAAGTGATCAAAACCACTTCTTCAGAATAAACAGCAGATAATATCATCTTAATGATAAGAAGAAATGTACACTGCCCTCGATAGATTGACAAAGTCTGTGTCGCTGCAAACGTTCTATATGCAGTGTTGACACTAAGCCACTGAGACAGTACAACCTCCCTTCCTGATACAGCTCACTGCCTATTTTGCATGAAGTCTTAATATATCTTTACCATTTGTGGTAAAAGTCTGAGGATCTGCTACTAGGAACCCACTTGTGTTTCTTTTACCTGCATACCTGACATGTATACAAAACCAGGAGATGAGAGTTGGACATTTCCCTGTACTTCCTATCTCTTAATTACATGCAATTTAAGGTATAACTTCATACAGAAGGCTTAAAGGCAGGCAAGCCAGCCTTGCCTCTAGTCTGGTACTGCCGCAGGTCATGTAGATTGAGCCACTTGGCAAAGGGGATTGACTTCAGCTTTCCTGCTTAATGGATAGGTAGTAAAGTATTATCCCATTATGTTAAAAGGAAAGTCCAAGCACTGCTCCAGAGCAACATGAGATGAGAGGCAGAAGAGTTCCTTAACTGAGCACTAGCAGTAAAAGAAATGTTCATTTAATTGCAACTTAGCTTGCAGTCTTTTTAATGCGACTGTAAGCCTTAAGCCTGTTGGTAATACAGCTAGCGCAATCACCACTTCATAGGGTGGCCTGGGGTGTAAATGAAAGGCATTTCTAAAAGCTGGAAATGGCATTAGGACAGGCAAAGTACTGCTTTCCCTTCTCTTCCTCCATTTCAGGTATTTGCATAGATTCAGGAAGAAAATTATTTTTGTTAGTTGCAGCTAATACACCTGAATTATTTCAGAACAAGGACCATGAGGATGAAGCGTGGTGCTCTCTTCCAAAGGTGGATTAAAATTTGCTGCTTATTTCTCTCTTTGTGTTACAGTTCACCGTCTATACTTTGCAGCTCTATTGCAACAACTGTTTCAAGTGTTTCACTTTTCAGGAGATAACCAGAAACTGGTAAAAATAGCCTGCAAAAGAGGAAGAGTAGCAAAGGGCTTTGTAACTTCTTACGTTAATTTCTGGAGAAAGCTGAATTAGTGTTGACAAATAGCTTGAATGGATTTTGTCTCAGAATAAGTGTATTCACTTAGTCATGACCTGAAATAAACAAAAGAGGTGTTATAAAACTGTTAACATTCTGGCATTACTGGGAAAGATTAAAGACAATGGAGAGTGAGATAAGAAAAAAAAGAGGAAGGAAAATCAACAAAGAACAAAAATTGGAGTAGTCCTAAAGGGCTCCACCTTTCATCAATGAACAAGTGAAGATTGTACCAGTACATTGCTGAGCAAATTATGGGGATTTTAGTCACAGCTTTGTATTAAGTCAGAGACACATTTTATGCATCCTGCAGTTTTGAAGCAAGGAATGCAACTAGAATAGAATCCGTTCCTCGTCGTACAAGATTAAAAACTTACTTCATACTTCCTGTATGTGAAAATTTCCATAAACAACCTTTGAAGAAATAAGGCTGTGATGTGGTGATACTATCAGCCTCGGTAGTACTTGAAGCATAGTTCTGCACCTCATCATTTAAAAAGAAAAATGCTATGTCTAGTACACCAATGTCTGTCACTCACATGAAAATATCTTCTGAGAGATACATTTTACCTTGCATTCGTTACTAGGCCCATAGTCTATTGTTCCCCCAGGAGAAACTCTCTTTGGCGTGGAAGGCGCCAGTGGTCTCAGCTCCATACCTACAGAGCTGCTTTCTGGTTGCCCGAGTAAGCGATCTGAATCAATGCTGTGCTAGCCTCTCAGAGAAGAAAGTGAGGGAACCCCTCCAGCGGTGGGAATGGGAGAAGAGGGTTTCTGTGTGGTTGCTCTTGTACTTCCATGAGAAGATAGATTTCTTTCCTGCTGTCACCACTCAAAGTATAAGCCAGGATACAGGAGGCCTCATGGCATTGTGTATTTAAGACTTTAGATTGATCTTATTTCTTGTGTGGTTTGATGATCCTGAAGAATTAAAGGTGTTTATTTGGACATGCTTCTACACAATGCCTTGCAAACCACGTGGCATGTTCTGCTGCATAACATGGAGTGGAGCCAATGTACTGTTTAGAGCCCCGAGCCAGAACTGACCCTGCTGATCTGCTCAGACCTGCCAGGAAAAACACCGGGGAAGTGTTCCCTCATTTACAGACAGAATAGTGACCTGCAGGAATTAACACATTGCTACAAAACAGGTGCCAGAAACCAGCTGTTTTGCTTGCAAGTGGTCTTATATCCTCTTCTGCTACCTCTCACCATTTTTTTACAGCCTCTACCTATTCCTGTTCTCTGTGTCCTGAAGGTTTTTATTTAGGCTCAGTGGTCACCCGTAGCTGATACCTTATCCCAAATCAAGACCCTGGCTGGTCAGCCAAGTCAGAACCTTACTGAAGGGAGGGCAAACAGTTGTTTTTAGTGAGTAAAAGACTGGAGAAGTTGTAAGAGCTCACAGGTGCTAAAATCAGACCTGTCACAGAGCACTTGTGTACTGCCGTGTTTAAACTCTTAACTTCAAATGCTTTGTATTCCTTGAAAACTGAAAACAACCAGAGAGAGCTTTCTAGTGCTACACTTTAACTGTCTACATTAGAATCATAGAATCATAGAACAGCCAGGTTGGAAGAGACCCATCGGATCTTCTAGTCCAACCATTCCTATCAAACACTAAACCAAGTCCCTCAAGACCTCATCCACCCGTCCCTTAAACACCTCCAGGGAAGGGGAATCAACCACCTCCCTGGGCAGCCTTGGGAGAAGAGCCCAGCTCCCTCCTCTCTACAATCTCCCTTCAGGTAGTTGTAGAGAGTAATGAGGTCTCCTCTCAGCCTCCTCCAGGCTAAACAACCCCAGCTCTCTCGGCCGCTCCTCATAGGTTCTGTTCTCCAGCCCTTTTTAGGTTCTGTTCTCGTCTCCTTTTATTGAGGAACCTCTTCCTCTCCCTTGTCCCATCAGAGAGGTGTTTTCTCCTTCCAGTGAGACAGGGTAAGCACACCCACTCTCTGAGTCTCGAGGAGCAGCCAAGAGCGAGGAATTAGGGGTGGATCTGTAGAGCAGACTGGTTTATAATACAGAACCTGATAGGTATCAGGCATTTACTTTAAATTTCAGTCCGGTCATATGGACTGAGCAGCCAGTAAAGTGCATTTTCAGTTCAGTTTCATTTGAAGAGTCCTGTTCCCATGCTTTGGTGTGGTTCTACTATGCAAATAAAGCGCTGTGAGTGAACTTCAAAAGTACACTCTTGAGCTGAGTTAACATACTTGTGTATATGCACCCAGTATTATGCAAGGTATAGGACTTTAGTATTACTAACAGAAAAAGAGACCACCTTGGAAGTCAAAATATTAGTTAAGGCTTATATTTTAACATGTCTTTTTCCTGTTGTCCCCTTCTTTTTAGTTTAAGCATTTATGTAAGAAAAGGGAGACAATTGATTTGCTAGATGTTAACAAAAGTGCAGTTTGCTGATCAGGAAAAGGAGAAGAGGAAAAATAGTTCTGATCTGCTCTCTTGAAAATGACACAAAGCTAACACACATAAATGGGGAAATAAAGGGAGCAGAGATGAAAAGAATGTTTCTGGTGCTCTTATTTGCAGCTTTATCTCTGGAAAAAGACAGGCATCTTAATCACCCATTCTAGAAGATGGCAAACTTGACAGTGCTATTTTCGCTTGGAATTAGTAGAAAGTTCCTCCTGCCTAATCCAGCCTCTTGATCATTTGCTTATTTTTCTGAATTAGACTCTTATATCTGTGGACAACTTGGGTGTTATGCAGTGGCTCATTGCTCTTCCAAATTGTTGTGACCAAGAAGCTGACCTTGTCCATTTTGGAAGGAGAGGTGCCAGGGTTCTCTTAACCAGAGATCATCCTCCTGTTCTTGTGAAGAGAAAAAAAAGAAAGACGAATTTATCATCAGCAGCATGTCTTAGCTAATTTGTCCCTTTTACATCAATTTCTAATTCCCTATCTAGAGGCAAAAATCAATTCTGTATGCAGACTGCTTTTGAACCCTATGGAGCATAGACAAAGAGAATTACCTCAGAGAAGGAGGTCGCCTTCTGTTTTCTCCTGGAGTATTACAGGTCATTTCCTGTCTCGGTCCAGTGTGCTTGAGCGAGCTGTGAAAGAAATGTTCGGTAGACTGGGAGCTGCTGTGCAAGGTCCCTTGGCAGTAAGGAGCAGGGACTCTAGTGCTGTTGTTTCTGAATGACAAAAGCAAACCAGTGTGGCATCCTGCAGCGCTGGCATATCCAAGTAGTAGCCCTGAAGAGAAAGACTTTGGGGTGCTGGTGGATGAAAAGCTTGACAGGAGTCAGGAGTGTGTGCTTGTAGCCTGGAAAGCTAACCGTGTCCTGGGCTGCAACAAAAGCAGAGAAACCAGCAGGGTGAGGGAGAGGATTCTGCCCCTCTGCTCTGCTCAAGTGAGACCTCATCTGGAGTCTCACACTTGGTTCTGGAGTCCTCAGAGCAGGAAGGACATGGATCTGTTGGAGCAAGTCTAGAGGAGGGACACAAAAATTATTAGAGGAGTGGAGCACGTCCTGTATGAGTACAGGTTGAGAGATTTGTGGTTTTTCAGCCTGGAGGAGAGAAGGCTCTGGGGAGATCTTAAAGCAGCCTCACCGTACTGAAAGGGGCCTTAGAAAAGCTGGGAGGGTCTCTGTATCAGGGAGTGCAGGGGTAAGATGCGAAGGAACTGTTTTAAGCTGAGGGAGGAAGATTTAGATTAGATTTTAGGAAGAAATGTTTTCCTGCCAGGGTGGTGAGGAAGTGGAACTGGTTGCCCAGGGAAGCTGTGTCTGCCCTGTCCCTGGAAGGCTGGGTTGGATAAGGCTTTGAGCAACCTGATCCGGTGGGAGGTGTCCCTGCCCATGGCATGGGGGTTGGAACTGGGTGGGCTTTAAGGTCCTTTCCAACCCAAACTATTTTATCAATATCTCATTATTTAATTGATAGTTTATGAGTGTTCAGAAAGGCACAAGCTTCAGCTGTGGCCATTGATACTCAGTATTCACTGCCACTTGGAAGGCAAAGTCTGCAGTGTGGAACTTGCCCAGTTGTAAAACTGAGAAAATTACCTCATGTGCAGCAGAACTGTAATTAAAGTGCAGTCTAGAATACCAGCAAGTTCCTCTGGATATCAGAAGAATTTAGACTGGTTCTGACTTTTGAACTGAAACAGTACACATGTAGTACAAGACAGGGATTTAAATCTGTGACTTTCTAAAACCATCTGTGCTGTGCACACCAGTAGCTCTGTGTTTCAAAGGGCCCGATTCTTCTTCTTCAGAGCAGCATTACCCAAACCATGATGTGATCTCCTGCAAAGAGCTAGAAAGGAGTACATGTGACAAGTCTTTTAAATAATAGTAGGAACACTAGTTGGGGATGGGAGCAAATAGATAAAGCAACCGGCTTTTAGAAGCTTGAGGTACATTATAATATTCAGTCATAATTTAATCTCTCACTACAGCAGTGATAAAAAACTGAATGTTTTGCAAGATTGTACTAATTTTTGAGAGTAGGAAATCCTTGAAAATGTGGTTTTAAAACCATAAATGTCAACAAACAGCAGTAAGTGGTACTTTGACTACATTTCTGGTTTGATCTTTCTCCCCTTTGCTGAAAAGGGGAAAATATTTTTCCATGGTAAACCTCAATATTTTATCTTTTGATTAAACTGGTGGTAACACATTTGTGTTTTTTTTTTTTACCACTTCCCATTTCAGAGAGCCAGTTGTTAGGATGTTTATTAAACTTCAACAGGAAAATGGACACCTGAAAAAAGAACTGTAGATTTCTGTGTTTAAGGCTGATAGACTGTATCACTTAGTTTTTTATTTTAAATCCTGTGAATTGCTGTAGTTCTTTGAGTTACTCCTGTATCCCCAAGGAGCCCATGTGATGAAGTCTCTTTGCTGATTCCCTCTTTGCTTCTCATTTGGCATTTTGGGACATCAGAGGTGTATTCCTCTGATTCTGGTGTCATTCCTGGAAGGGAAAGGGACTGTGTGGGTCAGGGGACTTTGGAACTGCTGTTGCGGAAGGGAAGAGCAAGCTGGATGAGCGTGCAGGCGCGAGGTTGCCAGGCTCAGTGGGCAAAGGGCAGTGGTATGTGGGGCTGGCTGGCTGCTCAGACCAAAAAAAGCAGCCTGTGGCATGGAAACCAGCGTGAGACACAAAAGGAGGAAGGAACACAAACAAGGAGGCAGGAAAACTGAGAGAGGGATGGCAAGAGCCTGAGGAAACAGAGAAGCAGCTCAGGTTCAAGATGCAGCAGGTATACATCTGAAATCATTAGAGCATGCTGCTGTCCAGGATCTAGAAGGGAGACTGAGTCCCAGACTCCCTCCCGAGAGATCTGGAGGGACAGAATGGACCTTGCAATGGCTTCAGTCACGCCTCAGGCTCTTAGCACTGGCAGACTGCAATAAGTGTATTTTACATAACATGGCAGAGTTTCTTCTTTCCTCTCACAGTAGTGACTCGATTTGGCCTTGCTTATTGGAAACCTTCCATCCGTCAAACACGTCTTGGCAAAATGTGCATTTCATCATCTTTTATTACTGCTCCACATAAAACATGACTACCTGCTGCAAGCAGTGCTACAGACTGGGAGAAGCCTGGCTGGAAAGCTGCCAGGGGGAGAAGGACCTGCGAGTGTTAGTCGATAGCCGACTGAACATGAGCCAGCAGTGTGCCCAGGTGGTCAAGAAGGCCAATGGCATCTTAGCTTGTATCAGAAATGGCGTGACCAACAGGTCCAGGGAGGTTATTCTCCCTCTCTACTCAGCACTGGTGAGACTGCTCCTTGAATCCTGTGTTCAGTTGTGGGCTCCTTACCACAAGAAGGATGTTGAGACTCTGGAGCATGTCAAGAGAAGAGTGACAAAGCTGGTGAAGGGGCTGGAGAACAGGCCCTATGAGGAGCGGCTGAGAGAGCTGGGGTTGTTTAGCCTAGAGAAGAGGAGGCTGAGAGGAGACCTTATTGCTCTCTCCAACTTCCTGAAAGGAGGCTGTGGAGAGGAGGGAGCTGGCCTCTTCTCCCAAGTGACAATGCACGGGATGAGAGGGAATGGCCTCAAACTCTGCCAGGGGAGGTTCAGGCTCAACATAAGGAAAAAATTCTTCACAGAAAGTGTCGTTAGGCACTGGAATGGTCTGCTCAGGTTGGTGGTTGACTTGCCTTCCCTGGAGGTGTTTAAGGTGCAGGTGGATAAGGTACTGAGAGGCATGGTTTAGAGATTGGTGGGAATGGTTGGACTCGATGATCCGGTGGATCTCTTCCAACCTGGTGATTCTATGATTCTACTATTACTCCATTAGCACAGGTATCAGAGATCTATCCACTGCTATAGACTTCAGCTGGGCTGATAAGCAGTGTGGACGCTGGTATTGTGGTACGGGATAAATTTCCTGGGTTTTTTTGGTAGAAGAGATTGGTTTTGTTTCCTATTTAATCAGGATAAAAGAACATAAGCTAGCAAAGTAAAGGAATAGGTTACGAAACACCAGAATTAAAAGTTGCTTCTGCTATCCCAATTCATCTTGTGCACGTGCCTACTTGTATGAACAGACTTCACATACTCCTGAGATGGACAACACTTCCTGTATCAATATGCACTAAAATATAATATATTTATTTCTAATACATGGCAATGTTTATTGCGTGCTATGTGAACCTCACCTAGATGACAGAATTTAATACATTGAGGGGTTAATGTATGGCACTTCTCACCACACTACCAGAGTACTTCCAAATGCCCCTCATTAGAGCCACAAACGAATAGTCTCTGGAGGTATTCCTAAATTAGGCTAGGAACTAACATTCAGGAAATGCAAGGAAAAAACTCCTTCCATTTATCTTAGCTTCTCAATATAAAATGCTTCTGGGTTTGATTCTTTCAAAAATGCTATGTGCATAGTCCCAGTGGATTTTGGATTGTGTACACAGCATTGTGTACCCAGTAGTTCACAAATCTGGTGCAAGTCTGAAATTGGAGAGTTAGAAAAGGAAGAGTATACTACTGGAGGTCATTTGAAGGACTCTGGGGCTAAAGCTGGTCAGCATCATGTTAGGAGTGCATTGAGATGGGAGCAGGGATTGAATTTATTAGAACAAGGCAATGGTATTAACCATAAAATTTCTCTCCTTGCTTTTTTGTCTTTTAAATCTAGCTTCTTGCCACCATAATTGTGTTTGTCACAGAATTTGGAAACTAACCAGAGCCTGAAGTCTGATTTGTGTATTTCATCATATCCATCTCATTTATTGAATGAGGCCAGAAACTGTAACCATGGAATTTCTTGCACTTCAGTGTCAACTTTGATATAATTACGTTCCTATTAAAGGATTTTCTTCTATATAATATTCAGAGTAATTCATCTGGCATCCATCTCCCAAGATGGAAATGCAATATCAGGAATGTATACTGTGACCTGTGTTGATGAAGCATATATGTGAAGTACATGTTCAAGAAAGCTATAAGATGGACCATTACAAATGCTTGTCAATGGTAATTGGCAACTCTTTCATCTTTTTTTTTTTTTCTCCTCAGGATATCCTTTTGCCTTGTTCCAGCGCTATTTCCTCTTCCAGAAGGAGACCTACCTCATTCATCTCTACAATGTGTTCACAGGACTCTCAATTGCTTACTTCAATTTTGGTAAGATGAGTTTGGGAAGGACACACCTGGCCCAGAGCATGCTGTAGTTTGGGAGGACCTGTATGGGAAAGTATAATTTTTACTTCATATCTCTTTCCTGTCCCACAGGGATGCAGTTCTTTCATTCCTTGCTGTGTGTCCTAATCCAGTTCCTCATACTGAGACTAATGGGTCGCACAGTCACTGCCGTCTGCACCACCTTCGTCTTTCAGATGGTAAAACTCTCTTTCTTACTGCATTGATTTGTAGAAAGGAGCCTTCTATTCAGTTTTGTGTTTCCCAGTAGCAACTGTAGGTGAAAAGGTGGAGACAGAGCAAAATGAGTTGGAGGAATTAGTTTGAATAACCCAAATAATGGTTTCTTTCAGATTTACCTTATGGCTGGATATTACTTCACAGCCACAGAACATTACGACATCAAGTGGACAATGCCACATTGTGTATTGACACTCAAGTTGATTGGTGAGTTACACCTCCTTCTTATCTCTTGCACTCTGCAAGCCGTGCCTCAGAGAAGCGGTGACCGCTTATTCAGCCCAACCAGCCCATTCCAGGGCTTCAATTAATTGTTATTCACCTTTAGGTCTGGCCATCGACTACTATGATGGAGGAAAAGATCTGGTGAGTAAGACACCATTCCTTCTTCATTGTTCATGTGCTCTTCCATGCCCTTCCAGTGAGGTAGAGGATTGAAAATCAAGTTCTAAAGATGCGAGTGAGCGAAGTGCATTAATTGTTTGGTAAAAGCCATAGAGGGTGGGGAGAGAGAGAGATAAAACGAAACCCAAGAGGGGAGCATCTCTGAGTATCTGAGGGCACTGAATTCTGGAGTGGAAAGAAATAATTTGGAAGAGAGACAGTAGTGATTAGAGATGAACAAAATTTGTTTTAATTGTGTCAGAATATTATTCTGCCCCCTTCCAAATTCCCTTCCATCTCCTCCTCACAAATCTGTTGCTTTAGATTCCCAGTCCCCAATGCTCTGTGTCTTGTGGGTAGTGTACCTTTATCTTGCAGACCATCAGCACTGGATCTCAGTTCCATTTTCTTTTCCCTTGTTTATTCTGACCACATCCTTGTTGCCCTTTACCATTTGTTAGGGCCCTGTCCTTTAGAGCAGATGAAATGGTGAGAGAAGTTGCACAGCAAAATATGTAGGACCCTTGCTGCAGTCTCTTAATCCTACTTTGAGTGTCTGCGTTCCTCTTCTGTTTGGGGCCTGACCAAGTCCTTAGCATCCATGGAATCAATGCTGACTGCAAGAAAACAAGGTTGAGCTGAAATTTCTTAAGCTGAAATTTCAAGTGTTTAAAGACAATGAATTCTTGCATCAAGAAATAGACAATAAGGTCTAAGGGGAGTATATACAGTCTGGGACTGGAATAGGTCAGACAGTGCTTTTACTGTGCCTGCTGCTCTGGCAGGGATGCATGTCAATAGTTCCCTTCCATATATCGAGCTTATTTGGGAACAGAGATCTGTGCAACTGGTCTCAACAATTGAGTCTTGGTGCTCTCTAGAGGGGGTGGGGATAGAGAGGGCTGGGGAGAGGAATGGATGTGAAATACAAGGTGGAAAGTTCCATAAACATGGAGAGCAAGAACTGAGACCGTGAATGAGGAAGGCTGAGACCATAACATCCACAGCTAGTATGAGATCCCCTAGGTTGATGTTAATACCACTCCCTTTGGTGCAGGAGTTCCTGACCCCTGAGCAGCGGCGATTTGCTGTCCGGGGAGTTCCTACCTTGCTGGAGGTCTCAGGATTCTCCTATTTCTATGGTGCCTTCATGGTGGGGCCTCAGTTCTCCATGACAGACTATCAGAAACTGGCAAGGGGTGAGATGACTGACGTTCCAGGCCAGAGACCAAATAGGTAATAAAAAGTCACTTAGCTCCTCACCTTCCCCAAATCCTAGAATGCTGAATCCTCCACGTGTTCCCTGCAGCAGAATGCTCTTACCTGGACACTAAAGTATGGTAACCAAAAGTGATTTATACGTGATGGATCTATGATTCTATGGTAAGAGAAGGCAGTCTTTCAAAAGTTGCTCATAATGCTAGGGCATTAACCAGAGAGCCATGCCAGGGCATGAATGTCAACAACCATTTGACATCTTCAGTACAGACTCGGTCCCAACCTGGTCATGTTATCATCCCAGCTTACAAAGGCGTCTGCTGCAGTGGAAAGTGGTGACTCCTTGTTGCTATCTCCCCCACCTGCTCCTCTCCACTTCTCTTTTTAAAATGACAAGTTCGAAGGTCTCTTTCCAAGTATTTCCTTTGACCTTCGTATTTTTCTTTCTCAGTTTTGTGCCTGCTCTCAAGCGCCTGAGTTTGGGTCTCTTGTTTCTAGTAACCTATACCTTGTCAAGCCTGTACATCTCTGACGAGTACCTCATCTCAGATGAGTATATGGTAGGTATTCATTTGGCAGTTCTAGGGGGTGGAAGAATTCCACTTCTCTGGTGGGAACTGGATCTACAAGAGTAGACTTTTTCTTTAGTTTTTCCTCAATTTAAGTGCAGGATAAATCAGCAAGTAGTGATAAGCCTTTTCACAACTGATTGGGCTTTATTGCCTGTCCTGTGGATTCCATTAGATGCAGAACAGGAATTGGTAAGCTGAACTGAACCAAATGAAAACTTCTACAAGTAGAGAATTAATCTTAAATGCTACCGTTGTTTTTGGAAACCTAACATGCATTTTGTGAAGTTTTAATGACCTTCCATTTATCTGTTACATGAAAACTTCACTGAAGTAACCTGCAAGGCTTACCAGATTCTTTGAGGTTCCTAGAAAGCTCTTAACAAAACCCTCCCTACCTGCAGATCATTGGTGTTTCTGTCAGTAGGAATAAATGAATGTGCACATTTCACAATGAGCACGCTAATCCCAAGAGTCTTCCAAAGGTACCTATTTCAGTACAGCCAAATATTAGCAAAGGAAGGAGGAGGATGTGTAAATTTGTATAAGACAATAGCCTGGCAGTCCGGTCCATATAGCAGTCTCAAAGATATAAATCATATTAAAACAAAAGACAGTGATGAGATCTCATCTGCCTTGTGTCATCATTGCCACTCAGCTCTGGGTTTTATTTTTGTTCTTTTTCACTCTTATCTCTGCAGGAGAAGCCTTTCTGGTTCCGTTGTGGTTATATATTGATTTGGGGCAAAGTTATACTCTACAAATATGTAACTTGCTGGCTTGTTACGGTGAGTCTAGATGTCATTCCAGAAATAAAAGATAAATGAACAAAGGTCACACCTTTGCAGCTACTCAGTATGCTCTTGGACTTAGCGGTACATGGAAGCAAACCACATATCTGCTATAAAGCAGGCAGATTTTAGTCCATTTGTTCTGTCTGCAGTGGTGCTCTCCACTCTACACAATGACAGTCAGAGCTTCCTACATCTGCCTTTCCAAAATAAGGGGGCAATGTTTTCCTCTTATCTTTCTTGTGAATCATTTTCCATAGGAAGGTGTCTGCATCCTTGTTGGTCTGGGGTACAATGGGAAAGACGAGAGTGGAAAGCCTTTGTGGAATGCCTGTGCCAACATGAAAGTCTGGTTGTATGAGACAACACCTTTGTTCACAGGGACCATTGCTTCCTTCAATATCAACACCAATGCTTGGGTGGCTCGGTGAGCAGGATAAAACTCCCCTTTTATCGTGTGTCAATAATGTCTGTGTCAACAGAACCAAGATCCTAGGCTGCGAGAGAGAGCATTAAAGGAAGAATCAGCCAGTTTCCAGTTCTTTTTACTTTTTTTCCCCTGCGTTTTGCTGCTGTGCTATTTGAAACAGTTCCTGGCTTAGATTGAATGAAAAGATCTATCTAAAAGGGTGGCAAATTAACAGAGGCAAGCAATTGATGAGAGCAGGAGGGCAGATGCTGGAACAGGACTACAGTGAGCCCTTTGGCTTGCCTAGTCAAACAGATAGCTGCATAACTGCTCTAACAGCTGGTTCCTGCATCCCACTTTTTGATACACCCTGTGCAATGACTGAACTGGGTTTGGCACTTGCTGGAATGCACAACTGAATTGTAAAATACCATTTTTGCGTGCGTTGTCAGCTGAATGACTTTCTCCCCACTTGCTGGGATTTCTCTAAGGCAAGGGCAGAGGTACATTATGCCCTGGCAAAGGGGCAGCTGTCTTGCTGTTTCTGTAAAGGTTATGGTCTCCTGGGCCCTGCATGTCTGAAATGGAGAGGGAAAAACAGACAATAAATTAGGGGCACTTTGATGTTTTTTTCTTTCTGCTCTAGCTACATCTTTAAGCGCCTGAAGTTCCTGGGTAACAAACTGCTGTCACAGGCACTGGCCCTCTTCTTCCTGGCCATTTGGCATGGTCTGCACTCCGGCTACCTGGTGTGCTTTCAGATGGAGTTGCTGATAGTCATAGTTGAAAGACAGGTATGCTTTGTCTGACTTACTGGAATGGGGTGGCCTGCGTTAGCCTTTCCCTTGAGTCTAGTAACTGCCACACTGAAGACTTTACTTGAGTTAAATACAGAAAATAGCTGCTCACTTTGAAATAGACTTTCAAATGTGATATGGTTCTGTTCTCAAGAATTCAGTAGGTTGCTGGCTTCTGTGTGGGCAAGCCATAAATTTATTGCAGAAGCAAGAAAAGCAGAGAACTTGATGTATGAGTAGAGGGCAGAAGAGCTGGACAGGTGGGAAGGCTGGAGGACAAGAATGAGCTGAATGCCTCTGCTAAATCTCCCAGTACTGAGAGAACAATATTCCATCTTTAAACCATTTTTTAATTAAAACTTAGAGCAAAATGGGATACTCAGCTGCTTTTTAGACTAACTGCCTGCTTGAATTAATTTTACACAGCTGGATAGATAACTTTAGTCCTAGAGCTTGTCCCAGAGCCCTGGGACATCAACGCAACAAAAATTGTTTTTTCGTTAAATCAGGCCATAAACCTTGTTCGAGACAGCCCTGCCCTAAGCACTTTGGCCTCCATCACTGCCTTGCGGCCCTTCTTCTATGTGCTGCAGCAGGCCAACCACTGGATGTTCATGGGTTACTCTCTGGTGCCATTTTGCCTTTTCACCTGGGACAAATGGATGAAGGTATTTAGTAGCCACAAACGGACAACCCAAGCAACCCACTATCCCATCTCATATGTTCTTGGCTCAAAGCTTCTTGTCTGTCCTTAACGCTGCCTTTCTCTTTACAGGTGTACAGGTCTATCTATTTCCTTGGCCATGTGCTGTTCTTCACCTTATTATTGGTGCTGCCTTACATTCGCAGATTAATTGTGCCACGAAAAGAAAAGCTAAAAAGAGCAGAATAACAGCCAAAAGGTAAGGCTGTACTAGGTAGAGATTCGACTAGGAGGTGAAGCGGGGCAGCAAAGTTACACCTCAAGGTGAAAGGCAGGTATAAGATGAACTGAAACTAATCTATCACTTTTCTCTCTCCCAGATTGTACCACCTGTGCATTTGTAGGAGTTGATTTAACACTCCAGAAGCAAAGCATCACCTGCCAAGTTTTCTCCGTTGAAGTATGACTTTTCTCAATGCGAGGAGGGGGAAAGAGAAAGCACAGGGTCAGAGACCCGAAAGGAGGGGAACGGAGTAAGCCTCCTTCCAGATCCTCCACCTTCTGTACGTTGCCTTATCTCTCTGCTGCCCTCCAGTGCACACTCGTCTCTCTGCTGATACCAGATGATTGTAAAACACTCAAGGCAGGCACTGTATTGCATTGGAGCCACCTTCTGACTTTTCTACGTTTGTCATCCAAGATAAAAATTGCTCCTGGTCTTTTTCATATCAGCTTCAGCTCCTTTCCTCTTGGGTGCCGTGGTGTGGGAGTGCGGACTGTTGCACACCACTAAGCAAGGTGATTCTAAAGGACCGAGTAACTACAGCTGCAGGGCAAGCAGGGCACAGCTAAGAACTTCAGTTCCATAAGAAATTTGGGCTGAATCCCCGCTATAATGGGATCGAATCCTGCCCATATATTAAACATGAGAAAGTAAAATGCACAAGCACTCTTACCAAAAGTGACCTTTAATAGGAGGAATAAAAGGTTGGTGGGGCAGTCCCTTTAAAATCTCATTGCCTCAGAAGCTACAAGGGCTAAGTTGAAGTTCCCTTCCAGAAGCCCAAAGTCCTCCAGGTTCACACCTAAGTAAAAGCCTCTCCAGAACATGGAATCACTGTATAGAGTCCCCCAAGACAGCAGCAGCTCATACTACTCCCCAGACTTCCTCAAAGGCAGTAGTAATTTTAGCACACGTCAGGGCAGCAGAGAGGGGATAGTTGCTGATGGAGACCATCTTTTCTGTGTAGTCAACGTTGACCTGGGGAGAAGAAAGCAAAATCAAGCTTCAAGTTTTCATATAGACCCATCTATCTCTGTTGTTTGGAGAGGCACAGGATTTCTCTGAGGCTGAATGCAGCCACAGTAAAGCACAGCAGGACAACAGCCGACCCTCACTGGTGTTTCCCTCTTAGGAGGGAAAGAGGTCCCAAGTGTTGTGGTTTTGGGCCTTTTTTTTTTTTGTTAAGCCTACACAAGGGGGAAAAAGAGGAGGGGACAGGACAGGTGGGACCAAAGGGAAGCAAAAACTCCATACTCAGAACAACACTAAAATCTATGCCGGCAGACTTTTCCAACTTCAAGGGATACGTGCACTTACCGAACCATGGGCAAAAGCTCCCACAACAATGGCAACTGGCTCTTCTGCAGGAACCAGTTCACGCAGATCTGACACCTTTGGAACTGCAAAAGAGGTACCTATCTTCATACAGCCCACAGGGAGGTGATCACTGACTGGATTTTTTATCACCTACAGAAAGCAGAACGTTACTCGGGGTGTAGAGGTAAAGTCTGTGGTTTGTACACAAAGAAATGCCTCCTGCATCAGCAGAGGGGGAAATCAGAATGGTTTGGGTTGGAAGGGACCTTAAAGATCATCCAGTTCCAACCCCCCTGCACAGGCAGGTACACCTCTCACTGGATCAGGTTGCCCAAGGCCTCATCCAACCTGGCCTTGAACATCTCCAGGGATGGGGCAGCCACAGCTCCTCTGGGCAACCTGTGCCAGGGCCTCATCACTCTTCATGGTGAAGAAATTCCTCCTTATGTCTAGTCTAAATCTGCCCCCCCAGCTTTCCTGTAGCCCCTTCAGGTACAGGAATGCTTACCTTCAACAGTTTCTGAGGCCCATCAGCTGCTCGAACACTCAGCTTATGCAGCAACTGAACTGACAAGAGAAGAAAATTAGTTAAGCTGTCTCTTCTTTTGACAAAGGAATCCTATACTACACTTACTGAGCAGACATAAAGCAGACAAAAAGTCCACCTTTATATTTCTCAGCATCTTCTAAAGCAACATTAAGAAATTCTGACTAGCAAGTTATTTCACTGCTAGCACAGTATCAGGCAGACACTCCCCACTGAACTAAAGAACACGTAGTTAGGCTGTGTATCCTGACAGTTTCATTTCTCTGCTCCTTTCTTGCTTTCACGTTTTTCAGGTTGGTGCAACTGTTTGACTCTTCCCAAAATTCTTCCACTCCTAATCACTCTGCTGCATTAATTTGTGGCTGGTATAAAGTTGGAATCGCTTACCCATAAGACCGCAAAATCGATCAAACGTTCTTGGTATTCTGGTCTGGGGATTGACTTCAATTAGAACATTCTTCTGGGTATGGATATAAACCTGCAGGAGACCAGCCCGATTTAGAGGGCTGTCCATGAGCATCAGGAGACTCTGAAATAGAAACAAAAACAGTAGGTGAAACACAAAAGGTGCAAGAAAGAGGGCTCATGGAAAACTTGAGTTATGCCCCATAAAGGAGTTCATCTAGCCATGCAAGTTTACTGTAGAGCTGAGAGAGAGCAATCCCATATTGAGGAATCCATACGGGGAGGAGCTAAAGTCACTTCATCTGTTCAGCCTGGAGAGGACTAAGGGGAGACCTCATCACAGTTTACTGCTTCCTCATAGGGGAAGGAGAAGGAGCAGGTGCTGGTCTCTTCTCTGTGGCAAGCAATGATAAAACTCAAGAAATGGCAGGAACATCTGCCAGGGGAAGTTTAGGTTGGACATTAAGAAGAGGTTCACCCAGAGGGTGGTGGAGCACTGGAACAGCTCCCCAGAGAGGCTGTCACAGTGCTCAGCCTGACTACGTTCTAGAAGCATTTAGACAACAACTTCAGAGACATGGTGTGAATGTTTGGGTTGTCCTGTGCAGGGACAGGAGTTGGACTCAATGATCCTTTTGGGCCCCTTCCAACTTGGGATGTTCTGATTCTATGAATTACTAAACTTACAACCCACTGGCACAGTGCGTAAAGTACAACTTGCCCCTATTCTAGGGGCACAAGCAACCCCCAACTAAGACAGGGACAGCCTCCCTCAAGGCCGTTGCCAGGCTGGGCCACTTCTGCCCAGATCCAGCCCCTACCTGGTGGGTGATGTCAGGCCGCACCTCCCCAGGGTCCCGGCCATTCCGCAAGAGCAGCGCCTTGTGCTTATCACAGTTGAGAAGCTCAAATGTTTTCCCCACCTATGGTCAAACGATGGAGAGATAGATGAGGATGGGCTGGCGGGCAAGGACAGAGAGGTGGGAAGCGATGGATGGAGACATGGGCAAGGGACAGACAAGCAGAGAAGGATGGAAAAGTAGGCAAGGGGCAGACGGAGAAGTAGGCAAGGGCCAAGCAGGGGGGACAAGGGACGAGCAGCGAGGGACAAGGGATAGTCAGGTAGGTAAGAGCAGACAGAGAGGTGGGAAGAGGTAGGCAAGGGATACGGAATGGACAAAGGTGGAGGTGAACAAGAGACGTATGGAGGGCAAAGGAACCAGAGAGAAAAAGGGATGAGAAAGCAGGCATGGAACGGGCAGGTGAGTAGGGGCGGAGAAGCGGAGAAAGGGCAGGCAAAGGAACAAGCACGGAGGGAGACGGGCATGGGGCACGGGACCCGTGGCCGCTCCCATCCTACCCGGACGCACCTTGACGGTCTCCAGACTCGCCCCCTCCAGCACTACCAGAAGCCGCCGCTGCCCGCGAGGCCGCTTCGACTCCGGCGACGCGTCCTCGGCCGCCACCTCTACCTCACGCGTCCGCCTGGGCGCCGCCATCTTGCCGCCTCCGCGCCCCCGCCCCACGCCGACCGGAACCGCTTCCGGAGCGCCGGGGGGCGTGGTTTGTGTGAGGGTGGGTGGCAGAGCGGCTCGGTTTCGCAGAGCGGGGTCAGGGGGGGCGTCGCTTTTACCGGAGAGGCGTGTCTTGAGGGGGCGAGTTTTGAGGGGAGGAGGCGTGGTTTGGCGGAGACGACGCGTGGGGGCGCGGTTTAGGGAAGGGGCGGGGCTTTGGCTCGGGTCTGTTCGGAGGGGCAGCGGCTTTTGACGTGGGAGGGGCGGCTCGGCTGGGGGGAGGGGCGCAGGAAGGGGCGTGGCTTGAGCGGTATAGCTTCCGGGGCGTGGCTTTTTGTGTGGGGGTGTGGTTTGGCGGCTCGGTTTCCGCGCGCGGGGGGGTCAGAGG
>JAUMJK010001912.1:0-10923 GCA_033558105.1 Coccyzus lansbergi | reverse complement strand
GGTGAGTGCACACCTGGCAGGAGGCTGCACAAGGGCTTGGGTAGAAACGTGGGTCCCAGGGAGGGTCGGTTCTGCCCCAGCACTGAGGCTCCAGCCACTCACAGGAGCACCTCAGGCAGGGTGCGGTTCAAAGGCATCGCTGCCTCCCAGCTGCCTTGTCCCCACTCCTGCCTGCCCCAAAGGTCCCTCTCCACTGCCACCAGCTCCCTCCAGCCCAGACCCTCTGAACCCCTCTTCTCCTTCCTCCTGTAGGCCATGGCTGTCATTTCATTCCTCTTCCATCTGTTCCTACCCCTCATCTCGAACCTGCCGATGGCTGGTGATGACCTGGATGAGGACACACGTGAACGTATGGCCTGCCGTGCCCTGTACCAAGAGAAGTTAATGGCTGAGCTCTATCGGGAGCTAGAGGAGAGGTCCCTGGGTCTCAAGACACAGCAGTGTGACTTATCCTTGGGAACACTCCTCTCTGCTGCCTTGCAGCAGTGGTCCTACTTGGTGATTGCTGGAGGGCTGCTCCTGCTCTTGGGCCTCTGGTGGTGCTTGAGGAAAAGGAGGCGTGAGGCAGACAGCCTCACTCGGCTGAACGTGCCGAGTGCAAAGCGGAGCAAACGGCAGGGCCGGATACTCAAGATCCATGCCCGTGAAATCTTGGACTCTCGTGGGAATCCCACAGTTGAGGTAGACCTCTATACCCACAAAGGTCTGTTCAGAGCCGCTGTTCCCAGTGGTGCCTCAACCGGAATCTACGAAGCTCTGGAGCTTCGTGACAATGACAACACACGCTACCTGGGGAAAGGTGTCTCAAAAGCTGTTGAGCACGTGAATAGAATAATTGCACCTGCACTGATTAGCAAGAAAATCAGTGTTGTGGAGCAAGAAAAGATTGACAACCTGATGCTGGAAATGGATGGAACCGAGAACAAATCTAAATTTGGGGCCAATGCCATCCTGGGTGTATCTCTGGCCGTTTGCAAAGCTGGTGCTGCTGAGAAGGGTGTCCCCTTGTACCGTCACATCGCTGACCTGGCTGGAAACGCAGAAGTCATTCTTCCGGTTCCTGCTTTCAATGTGATCAATGGCGGCTCCCATGCTGGCAATAAGCTGGCTATGCAGGAGTTCATGATCCTCCCCGTGGGTGCTGAGAATTTCAAGGAGGCAATGCGTATCGGTGCAGAGGTCTACCACAATCTAAAGAACGTAATCAAGAAGAAGTACGGTAAGGATGCAACCAATGTGGGTGATGAGGGTGGCTTTGCCCCCAACATCCTGGAGAATTGCGAGGCTCTGAAGCTGCTGAAGATTGCCATTGGCAAGGCTGGCTACACCGATAAGGTGGTAATTGGCATGGATGTGGCTGCCTCAGAGTTCTACCGTGATGGTAAGTATGACCTGGACTTCAAATCCCCTGATGATCCCAGCAGATACATTTATCCTAATCAGCTCGCGGACTTGTACAAGTACTTTGTAAGCAACTACCCCGTGGTGTCCATTGAAGACCCATTTGATCAGGATGACTGGGCTGCTTGGAAGAAGTTCACCGGCAGCGTTGGCATCCAGGTGGTTGGTGATGATCTGACTGTGACCAATCCAAAGCGTATTGCCAGGGCTGTGGAGGAGAAAGCCTGCAACTGCCTCCTCCTCAAAGTCAACCAGATTGGCTCTGTGACGGAATCCCTGCAAGCCTGCAAGCTTGCTCAGTCTAATGGCTGGGGTGTGATGGTGAGTCACCGCTCTGGAGAAACAGAAGACACCTTCATTGCCGATCTGGTAGTTGGTCTCTGCGCTGGTCAGATCAAAACTGGTGCTCCTTGCCGATCGGAGCGTCTAGCCAAGTACAACCAGCTCCTGAGAATTGAAGAGGAACTTGGCAGCAAGGCCCGTTTTGCTGGAAGGAACTTCAGGAACCCTCGTGTCGACTAAGCCATGTGGATCGGTCAATCCTTCTTCTGGTTTACAGCACTAGTCATTTACGTAGATCACTATTACCTGTACTAGAAAGATAAGGGCAGCTGAAGGATAAAGGCCAGTCTTGCAGGTTCTCCTAGACGATTCCTTCACTTAGCGTTTGCAGTGTTTCTGACTTACTCGTAATGCTCTGTGCACACAACACCCTCCAGGATCAGGACAATGTGACTCTGGGCATATACATATTTAATCCCGTTTCTCTCCGGTCTTAGATTTGGAGCTTGCTTATCAATCCCATTGATTGCGCATCTTGCTTCCCTCTCCCATTTCCAACAGAAAGTGGAGGAGGAGAAGGAAGAAATTCTTCAACTACATGGCCAGGCAGGTCCCAAGGGGCCATCTCCACCTCAGATGCCTTCATTACTGCACCCACATCCTTATGGACACAAGCTTTTTCCCCTATATCTTCCAGACGGCTGTCATGCAACCCCCCTCTCAGACTGGGACCACAATCTGAGACCACAATGCCCCTCTCAGATTGGCACAGTGAGTATTTGCCACTGCGGCTGTGAGACATCGTGACATACATGTTCTGCTGCCTGAAGAAGAGGTGCCTCAAACACTTCTTCCTTGGCAATGAGAACGTGCCTGAGGAGATAAGGTGGCCACCAGCCTTCCGAGAGGCCCAGCCACTCAATCTCTTCCAATACCTCGCAGATGATCCAGTGGCCTATACTGAGGCGTCTGCGAGGTGTTGGAAGAGCTGCGACCTTCGCTCCTAAGACTGCTCGTGAAGGGGCATTGAAAGAGCTCTCCATGCACAGAGCTTGATTGTTGGTCTCACAGTTGACAGCAGGCAACGTTCGAGTTTAACACCAGCTGGAGGGCATTTTGCCTGTCTTCCATTCCTCCTAAACTATTTGCATTTCAGGGTTAGTATAAATGTTTAATATAGTGTTGTTGTTGATAATAATAAAGATAATAATAATAGCAATCTGTTTGTGTAAGTAAAATCTTTGGCCTAAGTTTTTTAGCTGGAGAGCTGAATGTCACACTAGAGCATCCATGAAACATGTTGCACACGTTATCTCTGTTCTCTGGAGACACTGTCAGAGAACCATTAAGGTTAGGAAAGCCTAAGTTCATACAGTCCGTTAGCTCCACCCCCCGAGGCTCCGCCCCCCGCCCCTTCCTGCCCCGTGCGCATGCGCAGTGCACAAAAGGTGCCCGTGACATCACAAAGGGTGCCCGTGACATCACAAAGGACGAGGGTTCTCTGGTGCCACTGACATCACAAAGGGTGCCCGTGACATCACAAAGGGTGCCCGTGACATCACATAGGACGAGGGTTCTCTGGTGCCAGTGACATCACAAAGGCTGCCCGTGACATCACAAAGGGTGCCCGTGACATCACATAGGACGAGGGTTCTCTGGTGCCAGTGACATCACAAAAGGTGCCCGTGACATCACAAAGGGTGGGTCACGGGGCAGTATATAAAGGCGCGAGCACGCAGCCCTGGCCAGTGCGCCGTGGGATAGTGGTGAGTGCACACCTGGCAGGAGGCTGCACAAGGGCTTGGGTAGAAACGTGGGTCCCAGGGAGGGTCGGTTCTGCCCCAGCACTGAGGCTCCAGCCACTCACAGGAGCACCTTAGGCAGGGTGCGGTTCAAAGGCATCGCTGCCTCCCAGCTGCCTTGTCCCCACTCCTGCCTGCCCCAAAGGTCCCTCTCCACTGCCACCAGCTCCCTCCAGCCCAGACCCTCTGAACCCCTCTTCTCCTTCCTCCTGTAGGCCATGGCTGTCATTTCATTCCTCTTCCATCTGTTCCTACCCCTCATCTCGAACCTGCCGATGGCTGGTGATGACCTGGATGAGGACACACGTGAACGTATGGCCTGCCGTGCCCTGTACCAAGAGAAGTTAATGGCTGAGCTCTATCGGGAGCTAGAGGAGAGGTCCCTGGGTCTCAAGACACAGCAGTGTGACTTATCCTTGGGAACACTCCTCTCTGCTGCCTTGCAGCAGTGGTCCTACTTGGTGATTGCTGGAGGGCTGCTCCTGCTCTTGGGCCTCTGGTGGTGCTTGAGGAAAAGGAGGCGTGAGGCAGACAGCCTCACTCGGCTGAACGTGCCGAGTGCAAAGCGGAGCAAACGGCAGGGCCGGATACTCAAGATCCATGCCCGTGAAATCTTGGACTCTCGTGGGAATCCCACAGTTGAGGTAGACCTCTATACCCACAAAGGTCTGTTCAGAGCCGCTGTTCCCAGTGGTGCCTCAACCGGAATCTACGAAGCTCTGGAGCTTCGTGACAATGACAACACACGCTACCTGGGGAAAGGTGTCTCAAAAGCTGTTGAGCACGTGAATAGAATAATTGCACCTGCACTGATTAGCAAGAAAATCAGTGTTGTGGAGCAAGAAAAGATTGACAACCTGATGCTGGAAATGGATGGAACCGAGAACAAATCTAAATTTGGGGCCAATGCCATCCTGGGTGTATCTCTGGCCGTTTGCAAAGCTGGTGCTGCTGAGAAGGGTGTCCCCTTGTACCGTCACATCGCTGACCTGGCTGGAAACGCAGAAGTCATTCTTCCGGTTCCTGCTTTCAATGTGATCAATGGCGGCTCCCATGCTGGCAATAAGCTGGCTATGCAGGAGTTCATGATCCTCCCCGTGGGTGCTGAGAATTTCAAGGAGGCAATGCGTATCGGTGCAGAGGTCTACCACAATCTAAAGAACGTAATCAAGAAGAAGTACGGTAAGGATGCAACCAATGTGGGTGATGAGGGTGGCTTTGCCCCCAACATCCTGGAGAATTGCGAGGCTCTGAAGCTGCTGAAGATTGCCATTGGCAAGGCTGGCTACACCGATAAGGTGGTAATTGGCATGGATGTGGCTGCCTCAGAGTTCTACCGTGATGGTAAGTATGACCTGGACTTCAAATCCCCTGATGATCCCAGCAGATACATTTATCCTAATCAGCTCGCGGACTTGTACAAGTACTTTGTAAGCAACTACCCCGTGGTGTCCATTGAAGACCCATTTGATCAGGATGACTGGGCTGCTTGGAAGAAGTTCACCGGCAGCGTTGGCATCCAGGTGGTTGGTGATGATCTGACTGTGACCAATCCAAAGCGTATTGCCAGGGCTGTGGAGGAGAAAGCCTGCAACTGCCTCCTCCTCAAAGTCAACCAGATTGGCTCTGTGACGGAATCCCTGCAAGCCTGCAAGCTTGCTCAGTCTAATGGCTGGGGTGTGATGGTGAGTCACCGCTCTGGAGAAACAGAAGACACCTTCATTGCCGATCTGGTAGTTGGTCTCTGCGCTGGTCAGATCAAAACTGGTGCTCCTTGCCGATCGGAGCGTCTAGCCAAGTACAACCAGCTCCTGAGAATTGAAGAGGAACTTGGCAGCAAGGCCCGTTTTGCTGGAAGGAACTTCAGGAACCCTCGTGTCGACTAAGCCATGTGGATCGGTCAATCCTTCTTCTGGTTTAGAGCACTAGTCATTTACGTAGATCACTATTACCTGTACTAGAAAGATAAGGGCAGCTGAAGGATAAAGGCCAGTCTTGCAGGTTCTCCTAGACGATTCCTTCACTTAGCGTTTGCAGTGTTTCTGACTTACTCGTAATGCTCTGTGCACAGAACACCCTCCAGGATCAGGACAATGTGACTCTGGGCATATACATATTTAATCCCGTTTCTCTCCGGTCTTAGATTTGGAGCTTGCTTATCAATCCCATTGATTGCGCATCTTGCTTCCCTCTCCCATTTCCAACAGAAAGTGGAGGAGGAGAAGGAAGAAATTCTTCAAGTACATGGCCAGGCAGGTCCCAAGGGGCCATCTCCACCTCAGATGCCTTCATTACTGCACCCACATCCTTATGGACACAAGCTTTTTCCCCTATATCTTCCAGACGGCTGTCATGCAACCCCCCTCTCAGACTGGGACCACAATCTGAGACCACAATGCCCCTCTCAGATTGGCACAGTGAGTATTTGCCACTGCGGCTGTGAGACATCGTGACATACATGTTCTGCTGCCTGAAGAAGAGGTGCCTCAAACACTTCTTCCTTGGCAATGAGAACGTGCCTGAGGAGATAAGGTGGCCACCAGCCTTCCGAGAGGCCCAGCCACTCAATCTCTTCCAACACCTCGCAGATGATCCAGTGGCCTATACTGAGGCGTCTGCGAGGTGTTGGAAGAGCTGCGACCTTCGCTCCTAAGACTGCTCGTGAAGGGGCATTGAAAGAGCTCTCCATGCACAGAGCTTGATTGTTGGTCTCACAGTTGACAGCAGGCAACGTTCGAGTTTAACACCAGCTGGAGGGCATTTTGCCTGTCTTCCATTCCTCCTAAACTATTTGCATTTCAGGGTTAGTATAAATGTTTAATATAGTGTTGTTGTTGATAATAATAAAGATAATAATAATAGCAATCTGTTTGTGTAAGTAAAATCTTTGGCCTAAGTTTTTTAGCTGGAGAGCTGAATGTCACACTAGAGCATCCATGAAACATGTTCCACACGTTATCTCTGTTCTCTGGAGACACTGTCAGAGAACCATTAAGGTTAGGAAAGCCTAAGTTCATACAGTCCGTTAGCTCCACCCCCCGAGGCTCCGCCCCCCGCCCCTTCCTGCCCCGTGCGCATGCGCAGTGCACAAAAGGTGCCCGTGACATCACAAAGGGTGCCCGTGACATCACAAAGGACGAGGGTTCTCTGGTGCCACTGACATCACAAAGGGTGCCCGTGACATCACAAAGGGTGCCCGTGACATCACATAGGACGAGGGTTCTCTGGTGCCAGTGACATCACAAAGGCTGCCCGTGACATCACAAAGGGTGCCCGTGACATCACATAGGACGAGGGTTCTCTGGTGCCAGTGACATCACAAAAGGTGCCCGTGACATCACAAAGGGTGGGTCACGGGGCAGTATATAAAGGCGCGAGCACGCAGCCCTGGCCAGTGCGCCGTGGGATAGTGGTGAGTGCACACCTGGCAGGAGGCTGCACAAGGGCTTGGGTAGAAACGTGGGTCCCAGGGAGGGTCGGTTCTGCCCCAGCACTGAGGCTCCAGCCACTCACAGGAGCACCTTAGGCAGGGTGCGGTTCAAAGGCATCGCTGCCTCCCAGCTGCCTTGTCCCCACTCCTGCCTGCCCCAAAGGTCCCTCTCCACTGCCACCAGCTCCCTCCAGCCCAGACCCTCTGAACCCCTCTTCTCCTTCCTCCTGTAGGCCATGGCTGTCATTTCATTCCTCTTCCATCTGTTCCTACCCCTCATCTCGAACCTGCCGATGGCTGGTGATGACCTGGATGAGGACACACGTGAACGTATGGCCTGCCGTGCCCTGTACCAAGAGAAGTTAATGGCTGAGCTCTATCGGGAGCTAGAGGAGAGGTCCCTGGGTCTCAAGACACAGCAGTGTGACTTATCCTTGGGAACACTCCTCTCTGCTGCCTTGCAGCAGTGGTCCTACTTGGTGATTGCTGGAGGGCTGCTCCTGCTCTTGGGCCTCTGGTGGTGCTTGAGGAAAAGGAGGCGTGAGGCAGACAGCCTCACTCGGCTGAACGTGCCGAGTGCAAAGCGGAGCAAACGGCAGGGCCGGATACTCAAGATCCATGCCCGTGAAATCTTGGACTCTCGTGGGAATCCCACAGTTGAGGTAGACCTCTATACCCACAAAGGTCTGTTCAGAGCCGCTGTTCCCAGTGGTGCCTCAACCGGAATCTACGAAGCTCTGGAGCTTCGTGACAATGACAACACACGCTACCTGGGGAAAGGTGTCTCAAAAGCTGTTGAGCACGTGAATAGAATAATTGCACCTGCACTGATTAGCAAGAAAATCAGTGTTGTGGAGCAAGAAAAGATTGACAACCTGATGCTGGAAATGGATGGAACCGAGAACAAATCTAAATTTGGGGCCAATGCCATCCTGGGTGTATCTCTGGCCGTTTGCAAAGCTGGTGCTGCTGAGAAGGGTGTCCCCTTGTACCGTCACATCGCTGACCTGGCTGGAAACGCAGAAGTCATTCTTCCGGTTCCTGCTTTCAATGTGATCAATGGCGGCTCCCATGCTGGCAATAAGCTGGCTATGCAGGAGTTCATGATCCTCCCCGTGGGTGCTGAGAATTTCAAGGAGGCAATGCGTATCGGTGCAGAGGTCTACCACAATCTAAAGAACGTAATCAAGAAGAAGTACGGTAAGGATGCAACCAATGTGGGTGATGAGGGTGGCTTTGCCCCCAACATCCTGGAGAATTGCGAGGCTCTGAAGCTGCTGAAGATTGCCATTGGCAAGGCTGGCTACACCGATAAGGTGGTAATTGGCATGGATGTGGCTGCCTCAGAGTTCTACCGTGATGGTAAGTATGACCTGGACTTCAAATCCCCTGATGATCCCAGCAGATACATTTATCCTAATCAGCTCGCGGACTTGTACAAGTACTTTGTAAGCAACTACCCCGTGGTGTCCATTGAAGACCCATTTGATCAGGATGACTGGGCTGCTTGGAAGAAGTTCACCGGCAGCGTTGGCATCCAGGTGGTTGGTGATGATCTGACTGTGACCAATCCAAAGCGTATTGCCAGGGCTGTGGAGGAGAAAGCCTGCAACTGCCTCCTCCTCAAAGTCAACCAGATTGGCTCTGTGACGGAATCCCTGCAAGCCTGCAAGCTTGCTCAGTCTAATGGCTGGGGTGTGATGGTGAGTCACCGCTCTGGAGAAACAGAAGACACCTTCATTGCCGATCTGGTAGTTGGTCTCTGCGCTGGTCAGATCAAAACTGGTGCTCCTTGCCGATCGGAGCGTCTAGCCAAGTACAACCAGCTCCTGAGAATTGAAGAGGAACTTGGCAGCAAGGCCCGTTTTGCTGGAAGGAACTTCAGGAACCCTCGTGTCGACTAAGCCATGTGGATCGGTCAATCCTTCTTCTGGTTTAGAGCACTAGTCATTTACGTAGATCACTATTACCTGTACTAGAAAGATAAGGGCAGCTGAAGGATAAAGGCCAGTCTTGCAGGTTCTCCTAGACGATTCCTTCACTTAGCGTTTGCAGTGTTTCTGACTTACTCGTAATGCTCTGTGCACAGAACACCCTCCAGGATCAGGACAATGTGACTCTGGGCATATACATATTTAATCCCGTTTCTCTCCGGTCTTAGATTTGGAGCTTGCTTATCAATCCCATTGATTGCGCATCTTGCTTCCCTCTCCCATTTCCAACAGAAAGTGGAGGAGGAGAAGGAAGAAATTCTTCAACTACATGGCCAGGCAGGTCCCAAGGGGCCATCTCCACCTCAGATGCCTTCATTACTGCACCCACATCCTTATGGACACAAGCTTTTTCCCCTATATCTTCCAGACGGCTGTCATGCAACCCCCCTCTCAGACTGGGACCACAATCTGAGACCACAATGCCCCTCTCAGATTGGCACAGTGAGTATTTGCCACTGCGGCTGTGAGACATCGTGACATACATGTTCTGCTGCCTGAAGAAGAGGTGCCTCAAACACTTCTTCCTTGGCAATGAGAACGTGCCTGAGGAGATAAGGTGGCCACCAGCCTTCCGAGAGGCCCAGCCACTCAATCTCTTCCAACACCTCGCAGATGATCCAGTGGCCTATACTGAGGCGTCTGCGAGGTGTTGGAAGAGCTGCGACCTTCGCTCCTAAGACTGCTCGTGAAGGGGCATTGAAAGAGCTCTCCATGCACAGAGCTTGATTGTTGGTCTCACAGTTGACAGCAGGCAACGTTCGAGTTTAACACCAGCTGGAGGGCATTTTGCCTGTCTTCCATTCCTCCTAAACTATTTGCATTTCAGGGTTAGTATAAATGTTTAATATAGTGTTGTTGTTGATAATAATAAAGATAATAATAATAGCAATCTGTTTGTGTAAGTAAAATCTTTGGCCTAAGTTTTTTAGCTGGAGAGCTGAATGTCACACTAGAGCATCCATGAAACATGTTGCACACGTGCCATTACATAAAAGCTTCTGGGACTGGTCTAAGTTCCCTAAATCTGAAAATAATTTCCTCTGCAGTATGATGAAAACATCCACTGAAGAAATCACTTCGTTCTCCTCGTCCTCCCCACCCAGAAGTGATATCTTCCAGGTTACTTTGCTATCTGCTCGTGAGGGATAAGCTGTCTGACCTCACATTAGTTAGCAGATTGTTCATTTACTTTCTCTTCTCCAAATTCTGTTCCAGTGCCCAATGACCCTTTCTGTGAAAAATTTTTTCCTTACATCGAGCCTGAACCTCCCCTGGTGGAGCTTGAGGCCATTCCCTCTCGTCCTGTCCCCTGTCCCTTGGCAGAAGAGCCCAGCTCCCTCCTCTCCACAACATCCTCTCAGGTAGTTATAGAGAGCAGTGAGGTCTCCTCTCAGCCTCCTCTTCTCCAGGATAAACACCCCCAGCTCTCTCAGCCACTCCTCTTAGAATCACAGAATCATAGAACAACCAGGTTGGAAGAGACCCGACATCCCTATCGCGTCCAACCGTTCCTATCAAACCATTCCTATTTCTCTTAAATAGAGATTAAGATTATTTTATGTTATTCTAGTAACAGTCAATTCATGATGGGGGAGCTTAAAAAGTCAAAGATCTTTGAAGACATTTTTCACCCTAATGAAAAAAAAAAAACCAACCAATTTAAAGAACTCTTGTTCTCCAGCCCCTTCCCCAGCTTTGTTGCTCTTCTCTGGACTCCAGGGAACAGCCCCAGGCTGTTTAAAAACAACTGCTTAACACTGCTCATGAAGTTATCTCTGTTCTCTGGAGACACTGTCAGAGAACCATTAAGGTTAGGAAAGCCTAAGCTCATACAGTCCGTTAGCCCCAACCCCCAAAGCTCGCCCCCCATTCCCTTCCTGCCGCGTGCGCATGCGCAGTGCACAACACAGTTTTTCCCCTTTATGCGCATGAGCGTCACCTCCCTACGCCATCTCCGCCCTCTTGTGCGCATGCGCAGCACTCTCCTGCAACGGTCCTTCTGTTGCGCATGCGT
>JAUMJK010001911.1:0-18158 GCA_033558105.1 Coccyzus lansbergi | reverse complement strand
GCTGGTCCAGAGCGGTGATTGGCTGTGGGATGATGAGGGGCGGGGCCATGACAATGATTGACAGAGCTCCCCGGGCTCCCCCAACCTGTGAGGGAATAACCTCTTCCTGCTGTTTTTCACACAGAGGGTCATTGGGCATTGGAATAGGCTGCCCAGGGAGGTGGTTGATTCACCTTCCCTGGAGGTGTTTAAAGCATGGGTGGATGAGGTGTTTAGGGACATAGTTTGGTGTTTGATAGGAATGGTTGGACTCGAGGATCCGATGGGTCTCTTCCAACCTGGTTGTTCTATGATTCTATGAAACTAACACTTTTCCCCCACCTCTAATCAACAGCATGAACAGCTCTTAACGCAAGCAGAGAGCACAGAATGAGATTGTTATTGCCCTTACACACCCTTAAAAGCACTGCCCTGCTCCCTCAGGCTGTGCCTAACTCAAGCTGTGATAAAGCAGGAGAACTCGGACTTCAGAAACCCCAACTTCTCTGGAAACATGTGCATGTTCAGTATTTTATGCAGTAACTCTCAAATTCGAGCAGCAATGACTAACAGAACTAGCAGACATCCCCTGTAAATAATGACTTCAAGCTTCAGCAGACGCGTGCCATCCAGTGGCACCGGCTGAGACTTCAGGAGAGATGAATGGAGGGGATTTCACCTCCCTGGGTGTAATTAGGGTGTCTCACAAAAATCTAGGGAATGAAAAAAGGAGCTTCCGCAGTGTTAGGGGTCTCAGAGGGAAAAAACAGGAACCTTGAGGCAAAAACTGATATTCTTGAAGAACACACCCTGTTACTGGAATGGCTTTAAGGAAGAAAAAAAAAGACTGCATGCTAAAGAGCTCAGTTTAGCCAAGCAAGACATAAAATATAGCAATGGCTGGAAGCTCCAGGCAGACACACTACAGACTACAGCACAGAATAAATTACTGGCCAAGCTTTCTTTCCCCAGCAGCCCCTGTGGAAGGCCTCCCTCCCACCAGCCCCCAGCCTGCGGGTTATTTCCCTTCATCCCAGCAACTGTCTCTCACCAGAGACATCACCTCCCCTCAACCCCCTTTCCAGGAGCTCCAGAAGGCATGAGGTCTCCCCTCGGCTAACCAACCTCCAGTCCCTCTGCTCTAGCCCCTCACTGTCTTTCTTGTAAGAGAGGGGCCCAAAACTGAAGCCAGGACTCAGGGTACAGGCTCAGCAGAAGCAAGCAGAGGGGACAATCCCTTCCCTGCTGCTTCTGCCACCCCATGGCACATCCAAGCCAGGATGCTGTTGGCCATCCCAGCCCCCTTGGGCCACTGCTGGCTCACATTTCATCCCTGTCAGCCACAGGTACAGCCCCAGCTCCTTTCCCCCCCCAGCTTTCTACTGCTGAGTGAGAGAGGACTCCTCTCTACCCCCCACCCCCTCCCCATTTCTCTCTCAATTTGAATCAACAGCTGGAGAAGCCAATCCAGTAGAATCCAGTGCATTTATTTCTTGCAATATCTGAATAGGTGTTCCAGCTTTGGATTTCAACACATACAAATTCATGTTTGCAGGTTTAATGACAATCGGGACTAGAAGCAACTCATTGTATAAAGCTCATAGAAAAAAAAATGCCAAATGCATCAGGTCTTTTCTTTTCCTGGGGAAAAAAAAAACCAAAACAAAACAAACCATCCCGCGTCCCAAACAAAGGCCTCGTGGAAGCAAGCACACTCCCTCAGAAAAAGTTGGGAACAAGTCAGAAACAACTGTCGGGGTAGACAGCTGGAATACCAGAATTCATTCTTTCTACAAGCAGCTCATTTAACTGGAGACAAGAAGTTTACATGGTCTAACGAGCCGGGGAGTTTGCCCGGAATACACTTGTGTGTCTAAGAGCACATTCATGGTCCGGCAGGAGCGTACAAGTTGCTATTCTACGTGTCAAATAAGAGAACTGGAGCCTGGGATGCCCATCCACAGTGTGAGAGCACCAGCCCAGGAATAACTTAGTGGTGCCACCACCTGCTGCCTTATGACTATGAGCTGATGGTGGGTTCTGTAGGCCTAGGAGGAGTAGCAACACTTCTAAACACAGTCACTGTGGCAAAAATACTGCCTACCTGACTGAGGAGTTGGCTACTTAAATGTCCCGACTTGATGCACTGACCTTTCCACAAATTCCTAAGTGCTGTGGTATTCGCTTGCTCCAATCTGTATCCAGAACATAAGAAGTTGACAACTTAAAGCTTTATTGTCTTTTGCAATAATATAAACAAGCGCTGCAGTTCAGTCAATGTCCATTTCTGGAAGCTTCTTCTCAGCGGCTGCGGGGGCAGCAGGGGCCGCATTCTGCTCGGCAGCTTGGGCCCCGTTGCCTGCCCCCTGCCCTTCCACTGGTCCGTTGGGTTCAGTCGGCTTCTGCTCCTCCTTTGGGAGCTCCACTTTGGGTTTTGGTTTTGTGACTATAGGATTACAAATACTTGTCAGCTCCTAGAAGACAGAAATAAAACACAGTTAAGAAAAGGTTTTGTCTACTTGAACACCTATTGTTCAAAGTAACTTTGGACAACACCAGAGGGATGTGCAAGGGCCAATATTTCCCCATGCAAATTGAACAGCCGAATACACAACCACAGTCCCGCCCTTAGAGATCTCACCTCAAAGTTTTCCTCTGAGCACAAAACAACTACACCAAGAAACAGAGATCCAGCGAGTTACAGAGCCAGGCTTACTTTAGTTTTAGCTTGAATCTCCTTGGCTTTTATAACTGGGTCCAGAGTAAGACTCCTCTTGTTCTGAAGATTAAGTTTGTTGTTCATCCACTCCAGAGCTTCACTTGCACTCTTTTCCACTTTTGCTACGTCTGCTTCATCTAAATGGTCATACTGTTCATCCTGGAACAGACAAATCCGTAGTTGTGCAAATACTCCATCTGAACATGCAAAAGGTACATTTATTTCCTCAAACTTTTAGCTTCTAGTTACTAGAAGGCCATTTAGCCAGAAGGCTGTTCTAGTTCCAAAGCCATTAATGCTGATCACCCCCAGCTCTAACAAGAGAGCTGGAGTTCTGCTGCTGCTGACACTTTCCCTCTATGGGGAAAATCAATGCCCAATTAAAAAGGCTGTCAGATTTTCAAGCTGACATCCATGTCTGAAAACAAATACTAAAAACACAGAAGGTAGTCAGGAACTTGCACCAGCTCTTCCTTTCAAGAAGCTTTGTACCCTTTCCCTGCCTTTGCCAGATGTCAGCTGTGGAAATACCTTTGCTTTGAAGGCATGAACAGTTTTCATGTACTGTTGGATTTGCCTCCCTAAGTCCTCAAACGCTTTTGGTCTTTCCTCCGATTCTTGAAATCTTGCCTGAATAGGCTGACCCAGTGTCTGCAAAAAAGTTCAACGGAAATTAGAAAGCATGCAGCACCAAAACATGATCCCATGAGGTCTGACAGGATATATAAATACCTCCAAGTTCCTTAGAGCTTTTTACTCTTCCCTCCACTTAGGGGAGGGCCTGAGTCTCCCTCACCCATGGATTGTTTCAGGTCTACTGGAGACCTGCTCACTCCTCATTCACTTAACAAGAAAATTAAGGGTTCGTTACCAGCACCAATCTCCAAATCAGCAGACCTACGACAGCCCCTGCTCAAGTGAGTCCTCCAGATTCACTGAGTTCCAATGTAAGAATCTCTTACCTTCAATTCTGTCAGTTTATCAATATAAATCTGTTTGGGTTGGTCTTCACCATCCTCATAAAGCCAATTTTCCGTATCCTCCAGCTTCAGTGTGAAACTATTTCGATCCTGAAGCAAACAGGTACATGAGATAGCTCTGTCAGGCAGGTTAAATTTGGAGAACTGACTATTAAAGTCTGAAAATACAGCCTAAATTAACAGTCTCTGACATAGGTCAAAGGTTATTAGAATACAGCTGTTTGTTGTAACAAAATGTACTCCAAGACAATCAAGCCAGCAATACTTACATCTTCACTAACGAATTTCTCATAAATACTGCAGAGTTTGTCTCTCATATCATACACGTATTCTTCCACTGCATTCTTGGCATCGTTCCTCTCTTTCTCCAGCTTATCCTGCATTATCATTTTCCCCTGTGAACAAGTTAACAAATTAGTTGGCTAAAAAAGCTAGTGATTCAGTATTTCTCACCAGGATACCTTGTTAGCCAAGGCCTAAGTCTGACTAAAGATGTTGAAACACCATGGTTTACAGAACTGTTCTAAATGCAGCACGCAAACAAAAACCAGTTGGTGGGATATCCAACACAACACGGAACAATCCCACACCAGTTGAGGAACCGTCACCATGATGGCAGCAGCCATCAAGTATTTTGTCACTGCAGGTGATTCTGGAACCACTGACCCCATGAAGCAGCTTTCCTGCAGCACAGTGACAGCATTCCCTTAATCACTATAATGTATTTCAGCTCAACAATGAGAAGACAGTTTAAGATTTCTGTGGGCACAGTGACATTTTCAGCTCAGCCAAGTAAGAGTTTACCTCATTCTCAATGAATAAGTTCAGCATGTCTTTGCCTATCTGCCACACCAACTGATTCTCGATGGGAAGGTCGACGGTAGTTGTCTTCACTTTAGCCTTCTTGGCTTGGGGCGGTTGATCCACTTTCTTGTCTTTTGAGTCAGCCTGAGAAGTCTGCATTAAAAGAAACACATTCTAAGTAAAACCAGGATCACCAGTGTGTTCAAACTGAGTATTCAAGACTCGTAATAGAAAAAGCATTACTGAATTAGTGCATCTCTCTGCACCAGAGCGATGTACTGCCATTCTCACACTTGAGATGGTAAAGCCAAGACACAACTACTGCAACTACTGACCTTTTCCTTGCAAACCAGCTACGTTAATGAGGTGATAGTAGTTACAGTGGAACACTCTTATAGTACTTAAGTTACCAAAGACTAATTGATTATTGCTTCCATGAACAGGAGAGGTCACGCATGTTATCAGTACCAGGTCACTTGATGGGTCTGCAGTTATCCATGCCATTTATGGACTTCTCTCATCACAATACAGATCACTAATACAAGTTTAGCTTCCAGAGCTACAATGAAGGCAGCAGCCAGCTCATGCACTACATATACTTATCAATCTTCCAGAAACATCCTCCCAAGAAAGATCTCAGATGTTTGTTACCTCCATTTCCTCAGACTCTGCCTTATTTTCAGGTTGGGTCTGCTGTTGTTCTTCAGTCTTCTGCTGCTCTTCCTGGTCTACTTGCATCTTCTGAAATTCATAGAAAGATACAATTAGACATATTAAACAATGCAGATCATCGCTTCAGTTCTTTGGCTGATCCATTACCTCTAGTGGTCTTTAGGTAAAAGAAGCAGAACAAAAACTGAATCTGAGTCTCAAGACATCACTAACAAATTTCTAGTCTCTGCATAGGCAAGGAAGAGCTCTGTGATTATGATTTATATCTACCTCAGTCCTGGTTTGAGGAGATCTGTCACTGCTGTGACTTACTTCATTTAACACCTTATCCCACCTTCCCATTTTAGTTGCTGGATACAGCTACTAAAATCCTTACACAAGGCTTGGAGCCTCCCCAGAACCTGGTCAATTATGCTTCATCTGAACAGCAGTTTTTTAAGTAGCTGACAGCTATGAAGCCCCTTACCTCTTCCTCTTTTGCATGCTGATCTGTTTCCATAGGCTCTTCGTTCTCGTCAGATTTATGAACCTCCACTAAAGATGCACTTGAAACGCTGAAGATACCGTGGATATTTACTCTAACTTTGACTTTCACTTTTGAACTGGATCCATCTGTTTGAGGAGTGACCTTCTGAACCAAGAAGTGAGCTAAAAAAAAACCCAGAGAAAAAAAAACCAAACAAACCATACCCTTTGATTAATGTAATCAATGATTGCAAAGTAAAACCTGGCTGGTGCTGACTACAGATCACTGATGCACTCACAAAATAACAAGTCCTACTCAAGTCCAACAATTCGGTTTTTCAGTCAGTGATGCCAGGATGCTCAGCTATTAGCAATCCTCTGCAGTAAAAGCTGGTGATACTTGTACCACAGTAAGAGACTGCACAGCAGTGATTACGCCCCTTTCAGGCTTGGTCCAACATTAGGATGCTCTTTATTTAGCTAATTTGTCCACAAATTTAATACTACTCCCATCACTTTACTGTGGATCCATGACTTTGCAGACCTGTTCCTACAGTATTTGTAGTAGGTTGCACTTTCCAGACTATAGAATTAGAAAAAAAGACCTGAAACATGCACGAGGCTATTAATAAAATTAAAAGGTAAAGAATGGTCTTAACCTATTGCAGGATCTGGGTAAGGTAGCTCCTTGGGAGAACTGTAGAATGCCTCGAGAGTAAAAGGTTCCTTCCTGTAGAACGTGAGGACCTTGGAAAACGGAGCAGCATGGTTCTTGGGAAAGACCTCACATTCACTGAAAGAGAAAACAAGAGCATTAGTGGAACAATGCATCTGATCTGAGGTACAAATAAGAAAAGTTTTGTTAGCTTTAGGAGGCAACAAGAGCCTTTACCTTCTTAGGTTTAGTAGCCATATAGGACGTGCTAAACTGCCACCCACCCTTGTTTTTTTACTATCTCAGAAAAAGTATTAAAATATAAATTGCTAAAAAGCAGAATGTTCTAAAAGTGTTAATTACTCTAGTTGTCACCAGCTTGTTTTAAGTCGTATGTGACAATGCATGAAGATTAAACATTTCCCTTACCTTAACCCTTCCTCTGCTGGTGAATTCCATCGTAAAGAAATAGGATAGGGTATCAAATCTGTGATGGAAAACTCTCTCACTTTGAAAGCCGGGGATAAAATAGCACACTGAAACAGCACAAGAGTCATGTTAGAAACAGTCAGACTTCAGGTGTACAGCAATTTAATTCGGCAAGTAGCCATCTACACTGCTTACTATATAGATTTACTCTTCGTTAAAGGAAGACCAATACTGATGGCCTTGAGACCTGCATAACAAGCACTGGAAGCTCACACACACCCTTCCTTTTCAATCTGTCCACTCTGAAAGTGGAAATACCCAAGTTTTAGTTCGGAGCTGTCACATTTGTTTTGCTGTGGTGAAGCTACCGAATTCTTAGCACCTACGTAAGAAACACTCAAAGTTAGTTCTTAAAGTAACACAGCACTAGGGGTTTTGCATACTGTAACTCAACTATCTTTAGCGTTTTTCACTATCTAGTTCCTACCACCAGCCAAATAGAGCACTAAGCACATATTAAACACCAAAGACGAATATGACACAATCAGAGCAAAATTAAGGTGCATTCAAGAGCTGGTAGCACTAGTAACTATTGTCTCTTTACTACAATAGTGACCGATTCCAGCTCAATGCATAAGATTTCCATTAACGACCGAAGCTTTCATCTCCATCCATGTTATTAAGCAATGGATATATCACAAGTTTATCAATAGGTGTGCAAAACCATTTTTCTCCCCTTGCTTAACCGAGGCCCCCAAAGGCGCCTAAAGGAGAAAACATCATCACGTGAGCTTCACCAGACTCTCAGTTTCCAGGCACAGGACAGGTTTCACTTCAACAAGCTACACTGCTCTGGCTTAAAGAAAGAGCACAAAGGAATCACTTACAGCTGCTATTCTCATTATTCCCAACTGCTTTCCAGAAGCTTAATCAAATCCATTCTATGATACACAGGAAGTACCTTTCACGTTACCTGTGGATTCTGGCTGAAGTATTCATGGTTTTCAATAAAAATACTCTCAGCTAAAACACAGAGCACCTACCTGCAGCGCACAGCCTCGTGCCACAGCCTCATCCGCGTTCAAAGTTGTGCTGACTTCTTTGCCAAAAAATTTACTGATCTTCTCTTTCACAGCAGGGATTCTTGTGGTACCACCAACTATCTCTACTGCATAGATGTCCTCCTTCTTTAACTCTGCAGAAGAGTCAGACATTAGTTTTTACAGATGAAATGTTTGCTTTGCATGAGTATCCCAGCATTGTAAAACAGTTTGACAAGACTAACCTTTATTTTAAGATTGTTCACAGAATCATGTAATCATTTAGGTTGGAAAGTGAGTTGGAAAGGACCTTAAAGATCATCCAGTTCCAAACCCCTGCCATGGGCAGGGACACATCCCACTAGATCAGGCTGCCCAAGGCCTGATCTAGTTCTAAATTTCTGTTCTAAATTTCTAAGCAGTAAAAAATTTCAGATTTAAGCTTGTGTGAAAAAAGTTTTGAAGAGCTGTAACCGCTAAGCAAGAAATCCACCCATCCGCGTTCTGTATGGACATCCTGTTGCTACACACAGAACACTGTGCATACACACTTACTGGCTTGTTCCAGCACACTGCGAAGAGGTGGTTCCACTCTTGCGAGGAGCCCTTCACACATCTCTAAAAATTTGCTTCTGTTGGAGGAAGCCATAAAGAAAGCTACATCACAAGCTGCAAACACATCAGGATGCCAAAAGGGAAAGAAGGCCATTTGCAGGGTTTTCTCTCCTCTAGTCCTAGTTTTACGCTTCCCAGACAAACTTGGTTCTATCAATTAAGCCACACTTGCAACATTCACAGCTCTCCTGCTGAACTCAAAGCCACGGACTAGGCTCTAAGCGCTACCATTTTAAGCAGCACCCCTGCACATGTTATAAGTTTCCCACCTCCCTCCAGTACTAAGAACTGGTTTCTGTGTTGGCTGAAATGCCCTGAATGAAGGGCACTCTAAAGCTTTCCTTTGTGAAAGTCTAAACATTACCTGTTCATTGTTCCGGAGACATCTATGTCGTTCATGAAGCACTCTATGTTCAGTGGGAGATCAGAGGCATTCGCACTCATCAGTTTTTTCAGTTTTTCGCATTCCTGGTACAGCCTCAGCAACGCTCGGATCTTGGACTTTATGTCTAATTTGTACTTCTTTCCAAATTCTTCACAAAAGTAGTCAACTAACACCTCATCAAACTTCCTACCTCCCAAGGTTGTATCAAATGATGTAGCAAGAACCTTGAAAAAAAAAAAATTGAACTCCTCAGTAATTGTTTGTTACTTCAATGAAACCAAATAGCAGTTAATGTCAAACCATTTATTTGTTTCAAAAATAGTCTGACTCTACATAAATGCAAGTATCACAACATTACTGAGACAAAGAATTAAACTGGTGCAGCCGCAACAGCAAAAATCCAGTGCAGCACATTTTCATTCTGCCCTTGTTATCACCAATAAGGAGTTTCTTTTGATGAACCTTGTGTAGAAGGATAACTCATCACAAACAAACCTTTGTCCCATACTTACTCTTTGACATCTCACAGACACCACTGGCAAAAATTAAACTATTCACTTAAATTTCAGGGCAATCTAAGCAGCAATAGCATCAACCACATCTGACAGTCTGTGGATTGCAACCACAGTAAGAGTCACACATCCCAAGAGAAACTTTTGCTTTTAAGGCTTACTAAGTCTAAGCCATGATTACCCCATGCCTTTTGTAGCTGATATTAGGCATGTTCAAAATGCTGTTGGAAGGAGAATCACCTTAGCATGGGCAAATGCTGGCAGTCCTGTGAATGGTAATTCTCATGGGAAGTGCAGCACACACATGAAGCAGGTACAAGCACAAGGAGAAGTAAGACATCTGCTGTCTCAGAGGCTAAAAAGCACCCTCAGACACTCAATCTTCCTACAACAAGGTGACAGCTTCTAAAAGTTTAGGAGACAGGGCAAGGCTTAGCAACACAATCTGTGCAGTAACTTGTACTGCAAGCGGATCGCAGTTTCCAAATTCTGCTTAGCCACTGTCAGTTTGACTCATATCCCAGTTTAATATTTGATGCCTCACAAGGATGGGACATGCTTACACCAAGCTAAAAATAAAACAAGAGAATAAACGTTATTAACTCTTGCAAATAGGTGTCCAGTTTTGATGAAGGAATTATCTGCAAAGAACACCTGCAGCCCATCCACCTCCACAGATTCTATTCTTTATACATATTATGAACTTTATTTATTTTTTTTTTAAAGAATAGAGTGCAGTGAAGTATCACATTACACTCAATTTATCTTGAGATCAGGTTTGGTCTGTACACTGTTAGCTGCCTTGTTATCCAGCTCTCCACTCTACACTCAAAGCATCCCTTCCAAGTTTAAAGGACAAATCTGAGAAACAATATAGCTTATGTTTCCTCACAGGACAAAACAGAATTTCAGTAAAGCTAATGTTTTCAGAATTCCTGCCTTCTCTTCATTACTCCATGCTTTAAAATTTGTGTTTGCTTTTCTAGCCAACTAAGAGAAAGTTACTGGAACTGCAAGAACTGCAACTGTAAGAAAGACAACTAAGGAATGTTAGTATTTGCACTGCTCAAAAGCTCTCCAGTTCCCTGCCTTACTTTTAACTCCAAACAAAGCGTGATTTTAAGAATGAATTGTGCTGTCTGGATGCACTTATATGAAGAGAGGCAGGCTGGCCCGTCACAGGCAATGGATGTACTGATAAGTAGTTGTATTGGTGATTAAAATGGATGCAGAGGCAGATTACTCACCTTCAGTTTTCCTTTGTTGAATGCACAAACAGAAACTTGATACGCAGAATGCCCCATATCCACAAAAACAACATTCCGTGGTTTCTCCTCCAAGGCAGGCAGGTCTTGCTTATAGATTCCGTACGCAAGAGCAACTACACAAAACGAGAATCAAAGGGTATGACTAGGACATTCATTTTACAGTTCCTTAAGAAATAAATGGTACATCCACAAAGAGCATTAACATCTGATCTCACTTTTCAAGCCACAGAAAAAGAAGGTATTAAACAAAATTCCCAGTGCTAAAGAGACATGGAAAAACACTGAACAGCATTAACTCCTGCCTGCAGCTGCATTAAAGGTAATCAAGAAATCTTTACGCATGTGTATAGCAATGAAAAAACAGAGCAGAGTTTAAGAAACTTTATGACCAACTAAGCTATCTGAGGTTTACAAACCCAGCAATAACTCCAGAGGCACAGATTAGTGACGGGTTAAAAGCCCTTCTATCCACTAAAGCTACAGTTTTAAGTGTGAGAGAGAAAGAAAGGCTTTACCTGCAGTTGTTTCATTTATTAGTCTCAGACAGTTGAGACCAGCAATCTGCGTAGCATCCAACACAGATCTCCTTTCTGCATCTGTGTAGAAACAAGGGACCTGCGGAAGATCAGAGAGACGATATTAACACTGTAAGAACCATCTTTAGCAAACAGTTACAAGCATGTATAGAGAGTGGGTACAGAGCAGGGCTGAGGGACCCTTCAAATTTAGTGTTAATTTTGGTTGCAATAGAGAAATAGCCAAGAAAACATCACATGAGGATAAAGTTACTTTTTGTTGAATACTCTTCCATTCTATCTCACTTAGAAACAGGTATAAAATATTATTTATGCTGATAATCAGCAGCAATACAGACACTTTACTGTTAATGATAGATATCTAGTTTTTTAGAGATGCGCGTTAAGAGTCAGTTTTAAGCAGAAAATACAAATACCTTAATTTGAGATTAATGTGCAATTTAGCGCCGCAAATATGTAAGACTTACGGTTACATACTTACTGAAATCACACAGTCGACTACAGGCTTCTTGAGTGCATTCTCAGCAGTCTCTTTTAATTTAGTAAGAAGCATTCCTGTCACCTGCTCAATAGTAAAGTTTCTCTCTTCTTCCATATACATGGCCTTGAAAGAGAAGTCACATACGCACACATTACACTGAAGTGAAAATTGTACACTGAACACATGCAAAAAAATTGTCTACCAAAAGGAAGCTTAAGAAGCACTGCAGCTCTACGCAACCTTCTCTTCAATCACCTGGCTCATGCACAGCACTTGCAAGAAGACAAAAATAAAAACACTGGAAAAGCACATTTAAGAGTTCACATACACAAAGCTGTTCTGGACACATTTTTTTTTTTTTAATCCTGATTGCTAAACAATGCTCAAGATGCCTTCCTACCATTCTGGAGCAGGTTAGTTATGGCTAATATCCAAATCAGAAGTTCAACCATTGTTAAAAAGGACGAATTTGTACTATTTCACTCGAATCACTAAGCTGACATCTTGCACCCCTGCGGTATCTGGACAGCAGCTAAGCAAGCACACTGGTCAAGCAGCTCATCCTCCAAACTCACCATGGAGTAAAAGCAAAAAGCATGGAATAACCAGCTTGTGTAGGACAGGCTTTGCAAGGCAGAGACTGTTTAACTGTAAAAATCAGTCTCACCAAACACTTGGAGAGACCATCTGCATTACTAGTCTTATTCCCCATGTAAGACTTTTCATCCACAAGAGAACAGAAACCACAGCAAGCAGATTCAAAATAAAGAGATAAAAGGAAGTTTTATCAGTTTCCTCCTCTGGCTCCTTTCCAGAAATGCCAGACTCACCTTGATGCCAGTCGAGCCTGTTGGCAGCTGGACAAGTTCATAGGCAAGGCTTTCTTTTTCAGCTTGAACAAAGGGATCTGAGAATGCACGACCATGAAATCTTTTAAAACTTTGTACTGTATTCTTTGCATTTGAAATAACCTAAAGGAAAAGAAATCTTTAATACGCCATGTCAGGGGAACATCTGAATTTCAAACAGAAGACAGTTTCGTTCTCATGCTTCCATCACTGGAATATTTTTGTCAGTTGTACCTGCCAGAAGGCAACGTCCTGCTGACTGCTCAGGTAACCCACTGCCATCTGACATTTTAAATTAGACGTACACTAGAAAATTGAGCCAAGATTCATCAAAACCTGATTAAAATAGCACTCCATTTTCATAGGGTATGTGTAGGACACTCTTAAAGGTTAGCAAGTGTTTCCATTTACCTGTTTCCTATCACCCTACCTTTGAACTGTGCTGCAGCCAGTAATTCAGCCACACTTAAACACACTGCTGTACACTCCAGCTCAGGTCCACCCCATGCGTGTGACTGTCAACACACAAAGCAGCTGAAGGACCTCATCATGAAGCTTTAAAGAGCCAGGAGGGCCCCAAGATGGTGCTGTCAACTCGAGTTAGTTGACAACAGGCAGATTGTCTTTTAAAAACAACAGAGATCGGTGCAAATGGAGAAGCAAAAAAATCATTACAGCTTATTTCCACGTGCTGCAAGTGAACTAGTTTAAGTCTTTCATTTAGATTACTGCAAGATACATACTGAAAAAAGCACAGTAACTGAGGAAGCAGACGAGCACTGAACCATGTGACATTTACCTGTTACTTCCTGCAGAAGACTCCAGAAATAAATCACATATCATAGGTGTTTCACAGCAACACAAGATACAACACAACAGAACCCAAACACCACGAGCAGGACGAGAACTTCCTCTCAGTCTTTAAATCATATTTACCTACTTACACCAACTGAAGCTTAAAGTAGGAGCAAGAATCATAGAACCACCAGGTTGGAAGGGACCCATCAGATCATAGAGTCCAACCATTCCTATCAAACACTAAACCATGTCCCTTAGCATCTTGTCCACCTGTGCCTTAAACCCCTCCAGGGAAGGTGAATCAACGCCTAAGACAGATATTTAAGTTATAACTCAACCACAAAGAGTCAAGAAAGCAACTTTATATCCCCTTCCTGCCAAAATTACAGACTTAATGGAATTCTATAGAATGTAGCCACAATAACAAAAAGCTATCACAAGGCACACAAACTGGAACAGCTAAGGGAGGATGAAATACAGCAGCTTAGCTTCAGAATTTACATTCTGCAACTTAAAAAACAAAAATTACATTTATCAAAATTTTGGAAGAGGCAAAGATGGCGGGTTTTTTAACATTTCATTGTGTAAAACTACCAACCCTTAGATTTCTATCCAAGATGACAAAGCAGCATCACATGCTGAACAGCTGAATTAAGCTCAGCTGTTCACTGCAGCTACAGAGACACCAGTACAGAGACATTCGTCATCTTCAGTGATAGAAAACACATTGTGCTGATTTGATTTTTGACTGCTAATGTCCCTTTTACTCTGTCCTCACCTGGCTTTTAGCAGCTGCACCAATCGAGCGATTCTTGGGTCCAAAGGAGATACACGATCTAAAATGAGAAGAACATTGCCTGTTAGTAAGTGACTGGTAGAACTGCACTGCCTATCTTTTAAGCAAGAAGTGTTAATATTAATTAGGTTATAGATATTTTAAACAGTATTTGGTCTATAAAGAGAGTTGGTCACTCACTAAAATGTGTATGGAACGTTCTAGGAACTTTGGAAGGAAACAGCAATGCTTCTCACTGCAGAGCAGCACTACAACCACATGTACTTGTCCTATGCCAAGTCGTACATCGAAGCAATAAGCAGGTATTGAGATAGACACTACCTCAACAATTAACCTTGTCTTTACACCAGAGCTGTTCACCAATAACACAGCAACTGTTCAACTGTCCAGAAGAAATGCAGAAGGTAAACTGAATGCTAAGAAGTTCATTCCTACCTGTCTGTGGCAAATGATAATTAAGCTTTTCAGTTTTAGAGGAAACCCTCGAAGTGCAGGAAGACAAAACCTGCAGAGAAGACTGGAGTTTGAGTTTCATCTGTACTTGCTGAAATAGCACAGATCACAATGAAAACTGTACTTTATCCAAACTACTTTGTGACAGCTTGAGGTTGTGAAAGAGCTAGAAAAAACAAATCCTCTTGTTCAGAGAAATTCCTAGTCCTATTAAGCCTCTTGATTTACATATTTAAACAAACTGTAGAAGCTCTAACTAAATTAAATCCAGCTTTCTAATCCAAGCTCCTCACACCACTGAGGAAAACTTACCGGGGAAAGAAATTTGCTGTTAGTCAAAGAGACCCTCATAATACTCACACAACCTGCTAACAACACAATTAAACTGCTCTCTGGAAAGCAGGTCAAGAAACTGCTTTACAGCAGGGTTACACCATGGGGCTCCTATGAGAAAAGCTGCAGCTCAGATAAAGGTGTAGAAAGGGTCTTCTGAACAGAAACTGTCAGAAACAAAACTGAAGGCTACAGCCTTGAGTTTAGATCTTCCTCCAATTTAGCAATAATTTAAGTGCAGCAAATCCACCCCTAAAGCACTTTTTGCAACAGAACTAACATTTCTGAACAAATCTATTACTATTTGAAAGCACTACTGAAGGCATCAGTTAACGAGCAAGGAAGCTCTGTGCTATACAGACCCTGAGGCCCACGCTAATGGAACAGGAGCTGCAGAGCACACAGGTAAAAATCTAGTAAGCCCTGGGCAGAATGCTAGTTATCAATTTACTCTGGTCTGCAGAAAGGAATTGAGACACGAACATGAATTGTTGCTTTTCCTACACAAGAAAAAAATATCCAGCTTCTTCCCTGCTACATTCACAAGTCCCCAGTTGCCACAAACCCATTAATTTGGATTATAGAACCCTCTAAAGCTGTCAGACTAAAGCCTCAAGGCAGAAGTGTGTCTCAAGAGAAGGACACAGCACAGCAATTACAAAGACAGGTTTCCATAGGAGACCCTGGAACAACACCCTGGAAGCGTAGACATTCCTGTTAAATGTGCTGGCCCCTGCTGCTCTGTATGAAGAGGGACAAGCTGGACAGATGGGACAGTGCTCTGCTTCTTCCCTCTCTGCCCATCCAACCCTTCTCTCAGTTAACCCTGGCTCTCAGCTGAGCTCTGGGAAGCCCTGCAGGGGCCCCGCACAGAGCTCAATGGAAGATCGAGCACCAATCTCATTCCCCAAATCAATTCACCACAGGAACCAGGGCCAGCTCCTCAAACACTAATTATACTAATCCACAATTTTACTGGAAGTAAATAACTAACTTGAGATTTTAAGGAGAAACATAATCACAGAGAGGGTCAGAGGTCTAACAAAACAACTTAACCAGAGCATTGAAACTAACCTTAACACCTGCAAGGCACTACTTCACCCTTACCCTCCCATCTGCTTTCACTTCCTTGGATGACAGACATCCCCTGTCAGCACCTTTCCTCCACACAGCACCACTAGCTTCATCAGATCAGTTACAGCTATCTCACTTAATCCAAGTCCCCTCATCCTTAAACAGATAATGAAACTTAGAGGTTTTACTAGTTTTCTCCACCACTTCTCCATTTTAAAAGTGCCATATTCAAAGACAAATGTGTTTTACGCTGATTTTGGGCATACGAGTTGCCCTTTTACAGGATTCCGGAAGAATCTGAAAGCAGGTTCAGTGAAACCGTCATCTGCATCACTGAACCAAGTGCAATGTGTTCAGTAGGGTTTGCTTCACTGACGCAAACCACTACAATGATACAGATCTGCTGATCCTTCCCAAAGCCTGGATTCACCATAGAAAACCCAAACCAGTGTTTAACCCTGACTGCCAGCCAACTCCTGAGGGAAGCAGTGACACCACCTTGCATGGTCTCCCCCAGAGTCCAAGAAATGCTAAGCATGGACTTTTTGAATCAGGTTTTCTGTTTCCAAGGCAGGCTGCTAAAAGCCATGAAGAATTTCTTTCACTAGGACCATTTCCTTAGAGAATGGTTTCCTGCATTCCCTCAGGACAGCCCTTGGAGATAAAGTCCAGCTAGAAACTACCACCTTCATTATGCTGTTTTTTCCAATATCACTTCAGCCTTTCATAACTAAATTACTTCCTGAAAGATGCGTTGTGTCAAAAGTTTTATACAGCTCATCCCCTTCAATGAGCAAGTTGCATGTTCCGTTCTCATTCCAGAAGAGGAGACACATGATACTGTACTGGCTAATCACCTTCCAGTTCCCCATCCCAGTAACTTGTCAACCCAGTGGCTGGTTTCAAGGGAGAGTTTAAAAGACCAAATACTCAAAACAAGCACAAATTTTTGAGAGCCCTGGCTGAACTAAGAAATCCTCAAGCTGAAGGGAAGGTTGCTAAGCAGCTTTCCTGAGCCCTGGCCCCACAAGCTCACAGGGAGCTCAACACTAACTCAGCATTAGCCTCTAGAGCCGGCTGCACTGGGGGAACAGGATGGGAACAGCAGAACAGGCAGGAATGTTCTCCTGGGACGAGAGGAAACGGCCTCAAGTTGTGCCAGGACAGGTTCAGATTAGATACCAGAAATAAATTTCTTCACGGAAAGGGTTCTCGGGCACTGGAACAGCTGCCCAGGGAGGTGGTTGAGTCACCATCCCTGGAGGTTTAAAAGATAGTTGGATGAGGTGTTCAGGGAGCTGGTTTAGCAGTGGACAGGTATGGTCGGACTCCACGTCAAAAGTCTTTCCCAACCAAATGATTCTATGATTGCTATCAGAGATGCAAGAGAGAAGCTGCTCCCTCTATTCCCAACCCCTGTGCTTTCAACCAAGCCCTGGCTGGCCAAGGTTACAGAGCAGAGCAGGGACAGCCATGAGCCGGGCACGGGGCTGGAGAACAAACCTGCCGGGAAGCGGTGGAGGGAGCAGGGGCTGCTCAGCCTGGAGAGGAGGAGGCTGAGGGAGGACCTTATCCCTGCCTTCAGCGACCTGAAAGAAGCCTGGAGCGAGGGGGGTGCCGGCCTCTTCTCCAAGGTGACAAGATGAGAGGAAAAGGCAACACTAAAGGAGACTTAGATTAAATACTAGGGAAAATTTCTTCACGGGAAGGGCAACCAGGTGCTGGGAGTCCCCATCCCAGGAGAGAATCATAGAATCACCAGTTTGGAAAAGACCCATCGGATCATCGAGTCCAACCGTTCCTATTAAGCATTAAACTATGTCCCTCAGCACCTCATCCACCCGTCCCTTAAACCCCTCCAGGGAAGGTGACTCAAGCCCCTCCCTGGGCAGCCTCTGCCACTGCCCAGTGACCCTTTCTGGGAAAAATCTTTTCCTACTGTTCAGTCTGACCCTCCCGCGGCAGAGCTTGAGGCGGCCAGCGATGGTTTAGGGGTCGGACTCGAGGATCCGCAGCCCTTCCAGCAGCCTTTCCCGCAGCCGAGCGCCCCTCGGGCCCTCCCCCGGCGCCCGCCCCGCTCCGCTCCCCCGGCCCCGCGCTCACGGCGTGCAGCGGTCGCTGTACTCATTGGCGATCGTCTCTATGCCGCCGCCGCGGGCCACGGCCACGTAGCAGCTCTGGAAGCCCAAATCGATGCCCACCACCGACATGGCTGCGGGGCAGGGGCAGCGCGGCGCGGTTAAATGCGCGAGGGGCGGGGATTCTCGAAGGATCCCGGCGAGGCCGCCGAACGCCGAGCCGGGAGGAGGAGGGGGG
>JAUMJK010001910.1:0-56299 GCA_033558105.1 Coccyzus lansbergi | reverse complement strand
CCCGCCGCAGCCCCGCCTCCTCCCGTTGGCCCGAGCGGGGGGGGGGGCCGCCGCCAATCAGCGTCGCGGGTGGGCGGGGCTTAAAGCGCGAGCACCGCCTCTTATTGGCTCCTCCCCCGCGTGCGCCCCCGCCCTCTCCCCCTTCGGCGGCCGGAAGCCGGAAGCGCCGTGTGGCCGGGACGGCGGCGCCGTGACCCGCGGGCGGGCAGCGCCGGCCGAGCCATGACGGGCAAGTCCGTCCGCGACGTGGACCGCTACCAGGCCGTGCTGGCCAGCCTGCTGGTGGAGGAGGAGAACAAGTTCTGCGCCGACTGCCAGGCCAAAGGTACCGGCGGGGCCTCGTCGCGCGACGCGGGGCCTGGGGGCGGCACCGGTGGGGCCTGGTCGCCACGGTTGTCGCTCCCTCGGTGGGTTCTGGGGCCCCCTGGTGTCCCCCCTCTTCATCCTGGGGACCTTCCAGGGACCTTCCGTTCCCGGGGACCAGGTCCCCGCTGTCCAGTGCCCTCCACCTCTTCCCTAGGGACCTTCCCCGCCCCCCAAGGGCCTTCCAGAGTTCCTCTATTCTGGTTCTGTCGCTTGGGGCCCTCTCTGTGTCCACCCTGGGCCTTCCCTGCGGACCCAGCCCCCCTGTTTGGGTTCTCTCAGGTATCACTCTCCCCTCTCTCCCCACACTAGAGACCCGGCTCTGCCCTCCGGAGTCCTCCCTCTCCGGTTCTGTCGCTTGGGGCCCTGTCTGTGTCCACCCTGGGCCTTCCCTGGGGTCCCAGTCCCACTCTCTGGGCTCTCTCAGGTATCACTCCCCCCTCTCCCCCAACCCTAGAGACCCTGCTCTGTGGTCCCTCTGGTGTCCTCCAAGGACCTGGGTTGGCGTTGGGGGTGGTGACTGTGTGCCCCAGTATCCCCCAGGGGAGCTGGAGCAGAGGGGGAGCAGCCCCCAAGAGTGGGTGGGTGCCCTGGTGCTGCCTGCTGGGCACAGGGAGGTTTGGGGGTCGCTGACAAGGTGAGTCGCTTCCCCTGAGTTTCAGCAGGAGGTTAGTTTCGGGTAACCCCAACCCAAGCTCAGGGTTTAATTCCTTGTGGGGCTGCGACCGCAGTTGGACAAGCAGCTCCTGGTGCTTCCCTGAGCCTGTGTCCGCAGCTCCTGCTCCCGTGGGAAGTGAGCCCAGAGGAAAACTCCGAGAGATCCGCTTACGGCAGCCAGGGCCTGACCTCGGCTGTCAGCGTGACAACACCTAATCCCTGCGGGGACTGCTCTGCTAGGAACCTCTCTCGTGGCAGAGGAACCTGAAAAGCCGGCGTTGCGTAATTGTGCAGGGCATCCCGGCTGAGGAGTAACATCCTGTGAATCAGAGCGGTAGGAGCAGCAGATCATCTCCAGAGCATCCGTAGTAGGAGATGCAGCCTGTAAGGAAAAGGAAGGAAGTGTAACCTGGCCCTGGAAGCAGGTACTACTGAAGAATTCCAGGTTTTGTCCCATGCTTCCTTTTCCACTTAACGTTGCAAGTTGTGATCCTGAAAGGACTGAGAGGCAGGTAGAGAGGAGGGTGAGTGGAAGAGTCCGACTTCTAGAAGACAAAACAGATAAATACAAATACTTGTGGTCATGCAGATCCTTCCTGTAGCTTGCTCCCTCGGAATGCCTCACTTTCCTGTAGATAAAAGGTGAAGGTTATGCCCATACCCACCTAAAATATTATTTTAATGAGCTGATAATGATTTGGAGATCTGAACTTGAGGCTTGTTTCTCAGTAATCGCACTAAGGGAACTCAGAGCAGGGCTACCCTTCCGTGTCCATCTGTAAGTGAAAGAATCGGTCACCTCAGTGTGACTTCAAACTGCAGAGAGCACCACCGAACAACACTAGGAATGGGGATGTTGAGGTTTGCTTTAAGCCCTGCTCTGAAAAACACATGAAACCACAGTAACCTTATCGTGACAACCAAGCTGGTGTTAGAGGTGGTGAAGTTTGAGTCGTGGCTCGCTCTGGGCTTTGGGAGGCTGAAGGTGGTGGTGCTGGCAGAGAGCAGAATGTTCCTCTTGCTGGCGAGTCCCTTATCTCTGGGCCCTTCATGCCAGCACCAAGGGCGAAAATAACTTTTATCTTGTCTTGTGAGACAGGAATGTACACAATACGGAAAGCGGTTCTCATCGTGGTTACAGGTTACTTGTTTTGACGCGATGATGTAGCTTCTCGTGATGATCGTACATCCTGGAAATGTGGTATTTCAGTGAATTATCTCTAAAAATCAAAGGGAAGGTCTCGGCGTTGCCACTAAAGCTGGGAGCTGCTTGTGGCTGGGAAGGCAGGTAGGTTGCATCAGTCACGAAGAGTAAGCTGCTGAGTTATCTGGGAAAATAATTATCCACTAATGAGATTCGTGGGGATGAGAAATCTGATTCTTGAGGGCAACACGGGGAGTTTGTGGCTGCAGAAGGGGTGTGTGTGCAACGAGCTCTGGCTGGTGGCCTGGGCCGCTCAAAGCATCATCTTGGGGTGCATTTCAGTCCCTGGGGCTTAGCAGAGTGGTCTCCTTGCAAGGCTCATGGTTTGCGGCAATGACCAGAGATGTCTTCACTGCTGCTGAAAGTAACTCTGATGCTCTGCTTTGCGTTTGGAAGTGAGGCCCACGTGTGCTTGTGCGGAGTGAAGAGCACGTTTTATTTGATATGTGGCTCCTTAATAACTAAAACTGTGCAGATCTGCACTAATGAGAGGCTGCGAGGTGTTTCCTAGCTCCAAATGTCTTACCCCAACGTTTCTAGGGCTGCCTGTAAGAGCAGCTGCTTTTCCGTAGCCCTGACTGCAGCTCTGTTTTGACTCTGATGGTGCCAGTTGAGGTACACGAAGAACGTCCTTGTGTCTCTCTGTGATAAGAGTTTGCTGAGGCCAGAGCTGCAATCTGGTCGCTCAGTAGATGCTGCTGGGGTTGCTTGGTGGTGCAGGTGGTGTTCCTTGTGCCACCTCTTTCCTTTCTCAGTTCAAGATAAGGATTCTTGCACCAGGCAGAGTTGAAGGCAGAGTAGGAACCTTGCAGCTCCTCCAGCACTTTGACAATGAAGTGCTGGCTTCTAACCATCTGCTTTTGTGCTGAAGTTACTGAGTTTTGTAGTGGTTCGTTGCTCGATCGGAGTGTTTCAAAGCCAGCATGACACATCGGCAGAGACTGTTCAGATGCCACCCACACTTCCATTATGCCTGTTCCCAAAACCAAACTACTCGCTGGATTTCATGACTGCGTTTTTTCCACTTCTATATAGAGAACTGAAGGAGGTTACGGTACCTGTTAGCGTGAGCTGCAGTGCTGGTATGAACCCACTCGATTCCATTCTCTGCAGCGGCTCAGTATTGGGGTAAAAGTCCATTTTTTCACAACCGTCAGCAAATATGCTCTTGTCGGCTCTACCCTGGGGGTGAACAGTTGTGTTTCTCCCATCTCTTCCATCCTTAAAGCAATCGCTGAGGGAGAAGATGCTCATCTGATCTTTTCTTCCTTCCCATCAGGCAGTGCCTGCAAGTGATTCCTAGTCTAGTTTGCATCTCTAGGTACGGTAAGTATATTTTTTTCCAATTTATTCTCCTTCCATCCTCTGTCTGGGATTCAAGTAACTTCTGTGGGACACCTTGCTCTTCCAAAGGTGTTCCTTTCGATCAGCTGCTGGCGACAGCGATGGCTTCACATGCTTTCACTGCATGATTTTACTCTAAGAGTGACCCAGCTGAGCCTGAAAGGAGAAGCAGAAGCACACTCCTGATGCAAACCCTCTGGCTTCCCTGGACAGCTTTTAATATTCTAATCTAAGTTGGAAGGGGAAAAATAACAAGGAAAGTGGGAAATCAAGCTCAGGGTGGTTTTTGCCTCAGCAGCAACAAACACTACAGTAGTTAGACCTTCTGTTTTTTGGAGGAAGTTGAGTGAGATCTCTCACCGCTCTCTTCCTCTTTGCTTTGCAAACTTTCTGTGCAGAGTAACTGTGGGTGAGTTGGGGCGTTGACTAAAAAGCACAGAGAGTAGTGCATCCTCTGCAAAGCAGAACAAGGCCAGTCTGCTTTCTGGCAGTGGAGCTGCAAAGGGAAAACTTGTGTGTATATGAGAGGAGTATTCATTGCTTGCCCAGAACTTGAGGCCTTGGGAGCTCAGTGCAGCCTCTCAGGACATAGCCCGGCTGTGTTAGGCACAAACGGAACTGCTCATTTCCCCTTGCAAGTACCACCGAAGGTTACTTGTTGTTGTGGTTTTCACCTGCAGCTCTGGATGCTATCACAGTGTGGGTGTTGCTGGTGAAATGAGCAACGAAGCTGGTGAAGGGGCTGGAGAACAGGCCTTATGAGGAGCTGCTGTGAGAGCTGGGGGTGTTTATCCTGGAGAAGAGGAGGCTGAGTGGAGACCTCATTGCTCTCTCCAACTACCTGAGAAGAGAGGAGGTGGTGGAGAGGAGGGAGCTGGGTTCTTCTCCCAAGGGACAGGACGAGAGGGAATGGCCTCAAGCTCCACCAGGGGAGGTTCAGGCTGGACATTAGGAAAAAAAATTTCAGAGAAAGGGTCACTGGGCAGTGGCAGAGGCTGCCCAGGTAGGTGGTTGATTCCCCTTCCCTGGTGGGGTTTAAGGGATGGGTGCATGAGGTGCTGAGGGACATGTTTAGAGATTGGTGAGAATGGTTGGACTTGATGATCCGGTGGCTCTCTTCCAACCTGGTTATTCTATGATTCTATGAAACTCGGTGATCTGGTGCAGAGTCCCAGCAGCGACACCTCCAGCGACGTGACTCTCCCTCAGCACTGCCCTTTGTGGCTACAGAGCTGTCTCTGCTAACAGCTGGAGTGGTAAATTATCATAACCCTCGTTTTGAAGGCCTTTGCTGTATGAATCACTTAAACAGAACACCTTCAAGAAGCTCATGATGAGTGAGAGTGGGATCTCTTCTATCAGTGTGGCAAGGGGCTTCCCGAGGGCAGTGGTGTTGCTGGTTTCGTGGATCTGAGAGTGTGGCTGTCAAACAGTCTGTGCTGAGTGTCTGTTGGAAGATGTGCTGCTGAACTTCAGGTTGAGTCTGGGGGCTGGAACTCCAACATCACTGGAGGGATGTGGTATAGTGGGTATGAGCTGGACATGGTTTAATGTTTGATAGGAATGGTTGGACTCCATGATCCGATGGGTCTCTTCCAACCTGGTTGTTCTATGATTCTATGAGCTGAACTTGACCTAAACGTTCATATGCTTTTCAGTAAATAGAAAGTGTTGAATAATGCTTACGTTAACTGGATTCTTCTTTGTTATTTTTTACTCTAAAGCTCTGTGCTGACCTTGTGTGATATCCAGCTAATTCTGTTTGATTCTCTCCTTCTCCCAAACTCTTCCTCTCTGCTCTCCCAGTCCAACAGGCTCCTTGGATCCAGTCTCGTTGACATCGGGATGGCAGGTTCCTCCCAGGGCTCGCCAGCGAGGACTGCTCTTGTCTGTCCATCAGTTCAGGTTGCCCTGTGCTCCTCCTGGTTTGTCTGACTCTTCCCTTTGTCCCTCGTGTCTTGTGAGAACCGTGGGTTCCGTGCCAGCATCAACCCCTTCTTCTTCCGCCTGTGGTGGTTGCATGGGAAACTATTACTGAACACAACACAAACCCACATCTATTTTTTGAAGCATTTTTTTGCTGAAACGAGGTTAGAGTTTTGAAAATGGTTGGACTTGATGATCTGGTGGGTCTCTTCCAACCTGGTGATTCTATGATTCTATGAAAATACCTGTTAAGAGGTGGTTAAATGGTGGAGGGGAAGCAGGAAGAGCAGGATTAACAGCTTGAGGCTGGAGTAGGTGCAGTTAAGGAAGGATGAATTCCAGTGGGACAAGGGGGGTTAGCTTATTGCAGTTGGCTCGGTCCAGCTCAACTAGTATTAATATTAAACAAGTTGCTAATATTCAGCAAAAATCTGTTGTGACTCAACTCCTCCATCAGCAGACGATTGAATCGCAGCGGAATTGCCTTTTTGGTAAAAGCGATAAGAGAAGCAACTTTTTAAATAGCTGCTCGGAGCTGCATGTGATGGAGGGATGATGACTGTGGGAGCGCTGAGCAGTGGGCAGCGATGGGAGCTGCCTGCCTACCATCCGTGGGCTTCGAAAACCAGAGCGGCGGCACTGAAGCTTCTCAGCTTAGAAAATCTGGTCTTGGGAGGAAGCTCACTGCTGCGAAATGGAAGCTTGTGCTTGTATACTTGCTTTAATTTTGATGTTCTGTGGGTATCTCGCCCAGCACTGCGTTTCCTCTTCTCCTTTTGAACTGTTCTGCTCTTCTCACGTCGGGTTTGGAAGGTCTTGTGTCTCTTCTGCTTTTGAACTGTTCTGCTCTTCTCACGTCGGGTTTGGAAGGTCTTGTGTTGAAAGCAGCGTTAATGTCAAGAGAGTGTAAATGTTCAAGTATTAACTTTGCCTGTGAGGCTGGTGTTATCCCTCAGAGATTTTCATCTGAGAACCTGAGTGGTGCTGGCCCCACACTCGCCTGCTTCACGTAACTTGTAACTTCCCATTCAGGCCACAAAGTGAGCAGAGAAAGCATCTTATTCTGGAATTGGTTTGTGCTCAGGAGAGTTGTAGGAAGAGAGAGAGAGGCTTTAAGAGCGATGCAGAGCTCTGAGTCACGTAGAGGATGCATCTCTGCATCTGCCAGAAATAGATAAGGAAGGTAATCCTGCAATCAGAGGGCATCTCAGCAAAACACGTCAGTGTTAACAGCAGCGCTCGGCTGCACCGGGGCACCCACCCGCCTGGGAAACGGGGAGTGACTGCAGAGCAGAGGCTGTAAATTAAGGGTCCAGAAGTGCTGTGGGATTCTCTGAGTGTTGCTGCAACTTTTAGGAGAAGTTTGTTCCTATAGTAACTGCCGGAGGGATTACATAAGGTATCAGCCGCACTCAGAAGTCGTGTGCCAGCCTCTTCAGGCTCTGCCTCTGCAAAACAAAGGTAATTCATCGTTCAGAATGCAAGTAGGTTATCAAAACCAGCTAGAGAATCAAGAATAGCTTTGGTCTCCTTCAGGTTGAGCCAGAATAGCAATTCCTTCATGTGTCCCAGGAAATCTAGGGCAGAAAGTTTGAGCTTTTAAGAGAAACTGGCTTGGAGCAAAGCTTCCTCTGAGGGTGAGGCTGGATTTACCTGTGCTGTGGTTGGACCTTCAGCACCTTCTTAAACTTCTCACCTCTGTTTTTGGCAGAACATGCCATTCCTTACCAGCTTGTGCCCTTTCCTGTCGATGTGAAGTCCTTTTTAGTGACTTTGATGGTGAGAAACAGTTCCTGTCTAGCTCCAGGTATTGAAGAGAGTCTCAATCAAGCAAAAAGTGGCCATGAACTGACTCCTTCCTCTGCTAGGAGCTGTTTCAAGGACTTAGCAACTTCCTCTTATCTCCCCAGCTCAGTTGAGACTGGAAGGGCGTGTCTAAGTGTTTTTAAACCGCACTTTAGCATTAGAACTGTGTGAGCAGATGCCCTGTAAGGGGTTTGATGGTGGAGAAATTCCAAGCTGAGTTTTGATGTCATTAAACAGTAATGACTGAATTTCCATCCTGCTGCTCTCTTTATGTGCCGATGTTGGTACAGGGATGGTCTTCACCTCTTACCTGAGAGGTTTTTGCATTTCGTGGCTGTTCAGGCCTTGATCCCCTGCCTTAACGCTGGCAAATCTTTGTGCTGACCTGTCTGTAGTGATCAGATCTGTTACTTGGTCTCTGAAGCACTGAAATCCTGATCTCTGGTATCGACCATCTATATTCTGGGACTCTCGCTGTGTCAACCTTCACTGGCAGCACGTGGCCTGGGGAATTTGGCTGATTTTTTAATATATCCTTAGGCCTTGTTGTGACTAAGGTTGGTCACATTAACCAGTCTTATTCTCGTTAGAGCATCTGCTTAAAATTGTTGCTTTCACGCTTTATTTACTGAACTATTAACCATCACTTTCTTAAACAGCAGGGAGGTTCCGTGCTGCTGCTCACAGCATCTCTTTTAATTCCCTCCACCGTTGCTGCATCTGCATTTTCACTGTCGCAGCACCTTTTCCAAGAACAAGATGTAATGACAAGACCTGCATTTTGAGGGCTGCTTCTGCAAGCTCACCACGACTCAAAGTTAGGTCAAACGTTGCTGCGGAGCTGCCTTCTGAGACCACTGGGCGCTCAAACGTTCTGTGTTTCTGGTAAATGAGAAGATTTAAAGTCTGTTCCTGACAGGAGACAGAGCCAGCACCAGGCAGCTCGGGCCGAGTCGGCCAGTAAAGGCACCTGTAGGGATTTTGATGGCTTAGGGAAGGGGAGGACACGCTGCTGCTAACACAGCCAAGAAAATTTTTAAGGCAAAGCTCCAAGCTGGTGTTGGAAGCAATATTCTCACCCCCCGTAGGTGCTTCTGGCTCTTCCTTTTTCCTGCAGAGTGGTTAAAGCGTGTAATTACTGCAGCAATCTTTTACTCAACAACAAGCAAGACAAAGAAAACCCCCAAATCAGCCCTTTCAAAGGGAGGGGGGGGCAGAAAGCTGAGTTTTTGAACCACTAAACTACTTAATTGGACATATATGCCCCTCGAACTCCCTTAGTAAGAGCCTTTTGGCTTTAGCATCCCTGTTTCACTGGCTTCCTGAGAACTCCAGAGCTTCGTCTGGTACCAGTCTGGAGATATTGGAGCTTCACAAACCTCGGATGGGTCTGTGGACTCTGCATCGGGCTGCGTCAGGGCAGTAAGTAACTGGTCTGTGTTAGTAATGAAAGAGCATAATTTAGAGGTTGCGATTTTGAGTTTAACTGGGTTTTTACTCCCTAGCAGAGTTCACCTTGTTTTCCCACACTCGACTGTAGAAGCAGCCCCTGCAGCGAAGAGCGGAGGAAGCTGTTTTGTAAGCCAGCCTTTGTCATCGCTTCTCTGGGAGCGGAATGAATTTTTCAGCAAGTCATTAAGCAATCTCTTTCCAGAATGAGGAAACCACAAGTCAAGGGACGCTCTCGGATACTTGGCGATTTCCTCCTTTGGCTCTGCAAACATCGGGGCTTTTCAGCTTCGATTCTGAGAAATTTCCAAGCGGCGGCTTGGATGTGAATGTCATCTCGTGGGGATTATCCTGCTCCGGGTGGGGGGTTTATCACATCCCCTTCCTTTGCCTGTGCTGTACTCTGCCCTAGTCCCACACACGTAGCAGTGTTGGGGATCAATCCTCCCGGCTGGGCCTTGAGGGAGTGCTCGCAGGCAACTGCCTGTTTGCACCCAGAATATTTCATCAGGCTTTGAATAGCGATGCGCTCTCCTTCCTGCCGATGAAAGCATCTATTTTTTTTCCTGACCTCTCATCTCAAAAGAACAGCAGCATTGCAGCCAACTGCTGTTTTATTTTTAAATGCTTTCTGGAGGGCTGGTACCCAAGGAAGTCGGCACGGGGAGCTGAAACCGAAATCTAGGGCCTGCATAAAGGGTGAGGAGTGGATCCCCCTGGATCCACTCCTCACCCTTTATGCAGGCCCTAGATTTCAGCTTCAGCTCCCCGTGCGACTTCCTTGGGTAAGAACTGTCAAGGGGGTGAACTTTCAACAAGTGACTCGGATGTGAAGAGAACAAGCCGAACAAGCCAGGCTGTGCTGGGGTTTAAAGGGAACTGGGAGCCTTTTCAGGAAGGGCCGATCATTCAGATGGTCCGTGTAGTCCTTAATGATTCTGGCTCCGACACTCGCTGGAGCTGGTGTGACCAGCTTGGTATGCAAGGTTTATTTTGACAGGCTGGGATATAAAACAGGCTGTGAAATTGGGCAGCCGAGTTTCTCGCACGCGGCGTTCCGCTCTCTGCTGGCTGGTGGTGCATCCTCGCCCAGGAATGCACTTAGGGTTCAGTGCAGCTTTCTAAAATGAAAACTGACTGAGCCAGAGATGCTTTTAAGCTCGTGATCTCCCTGCCACCCCTGCCAGGCTGGGAATATAGCCCAGGGTGGTCTGAGCTGGCCTGTGTGTTGTGCCAGAACTGAGGGTATAGCTGGACTCTCCAAGCTGGTTCAGTTCTTCCTCAAAACTCTCATTCTCTTTAATCTCCTGCTTCCCTGCAGAGGGCTGACATCCTCCAGGAAGGATTTGTGAGGTGAGGTCCAGGGGCACGAGGTGCTTAATTGGAACAGAGCAAACTCAACTCAGGTTAGTGTGAAGTCACTTGCTTACCGGAGGTGTTAAAAGCAGCCCTGTACCTGAAACACAGCAGGGACGTTGAGGCTCTGGAGCGAGTCCAGAGAAGAGCCACAAAGCTGGTGAAGGGACTGGAGAACAGGCCCTGTGAGGAGCGGCTGAGAGAGCTGGGGGTGTTTATCCTGGAGAAGAGGAGGCTGAGAGGAGACCTCATTACTCTCTACAACTACCTGAAGGGAGGTTGTGGAGAGGAGGGAGCTGGGCTCTTCTCCCAAGGGACAGGGGACAGGACAAGAGGGAATGGCCTCAAGCTCCACCAGGGGAGATTTAGGCTAGAGATTAGGAGGAAGTTTTTCACGGAAAGGGTCATTGGGCATTGGAATAGGCTGCCCAGGGAGGTGGTTGATTCCCCTTCCCTGGAGGTGTTTAAGGCACAGGTAGATGAGGTGCTGAGGGGCATGGTTTAGTGTTTGATAGGAATGGTTGGACTGGATGATCCGATGGGTCTCTTCCAACCTGGTTGTTCTATGATTCTATGGTTCAAAATGGTTGTCATTGCAGCATACTCCCAGTTTGGCAGCTGGGAAGTGAGTCCTCATTTCAGCCCCGAGCTCTCTCTCTGGCTGTGAGGATGCCAGCCCCAAGGGAGCTGATTTTATAACAGCAGCAGGAGCATTCATGCGAGGACCAATTTCTTTCAAATTTCCTTCTGGTGGTTTAAGAAGCTAAGTGTTTGTTAGCCTTCCAAACCCTTCTGCGTGTAAGGGGTAGAGTGCCCGTGACTCTCTGAGCAGAGGGCAGCGTGTTTGCTGTATCAGGGCATTCACAGAGGCTGTGAGGGGAGATAGTGCTCCAGCAGCTCTAGTACTGCTGATAAACGCTGCCCTGTGGGTCTCTGAAAGGTCTTATTGATACAAAACCACTTTCCACTGAAAAATTGTGCCCTTAACTTCTCCAAAGGTCTTCGGCCTCTTCTGTTAGTGCTGAGTTTCCGTTGAGTCTTCAGCTTGGCTTCATTTTGGGGAAGTTGAGTGCCACACCACGTGGTCTGCAAATACCATCTGGGGCTTTCTGCAAGGCAGGCACCTCGAGAACGGCCTCGACACTGGGGAAAGGACCGCACAGAGCTCTCCCCAGACACATCTGCACTGGGCATTTCCCCCTGTGATTTTTGGGTGTGAACTGCTCAGAAGAGGGAAGTGGGTGGCTTGTTTACATCCGCACGGAGCCCACACAGCCCTGTGTGCAGAATGAAGTGCTGTAAAGACATGAAATTGCTCCTCAAATCCTGTGTTCAGTTCTGGGCCACTCACCACAAGAAGGATGTTGAGGCTCTGGGGTGAGTCCAGAGAAGAACAGCAAAGCTGGGGAAGGGGCTGCTGGCTCTTCTTCCAGCTCTCCACCCTTGCTGTTTCAGCCCCTGTGTCACCACTGGAGTGAATGTTGCAGCAGGGTGGGTGTGACACTGTCCCCTGGAGCCACTATCCTTGGTGGCATCGTGGGTTGGAGGCTGCAGCGGCTTGAGGCAGCACATGTGACGAGGCAGTGAGCTGATTACTACAGCCCCGATGGAGTGTCTAGCTGTCTGGTAATCCTTTTAGTCCTATAAAGGCTAAATATATCTAGAATTTAAATGTAACCTTGAATCTCACGCTTAATCCTGCCAGCGGTCTCACGTTATGGCTTTCAGGGCGTCCAGGGAGGTCATTCTCCCTCTGGACTCAGCACTGGGGAGACTGCTCCTCGAATCCTGTGTTCAGTTGTGGGCCCCTCAGCACAAGAAGGATGTTGAGGCTCTGGAGTGAGTCCAGAGAAGAGCAACGAAGTGGGGAAGGGGCTGGAGAACAGGCCTGATGAGGAATGGCTGAGAGAGCTGGGGGTGTTTATCCTGGAGAAGAAGAGGCTGAGAGGAGACCTTGGGATACTCTAGAGTTTCCCAGTAAATAGGAATTAAACTGTTAACCATTTTCTTAGCTTATCTAAGAGGCAAATACAGCGCTGCTTTTTTAGCACTTTGAAATTGCGCTTCCCCCTTCTCCCCTCCCACCTCAGCCTCGTTAGTTTGCAGGTTGCTATTTTAACTGCAGCGAGGGGAGGCAGAAGAGCTTTTCAGCTGCAATAATGCCCCTGGTCCCTATAAAAAGGGCTCAGTGCAGTTTAGTGGAGGCGATCGGGTCCCTTTTTCAGGATGTGTGGCTTTGCTGGGGCTTTTTGGCCTGTGACCTTTTGATAGGAATGGTTGGACTCCGTGATCCAGTAGGTCTCTTCCAACCTGGTTGTTCCATGATTCTATGATGTGCGGAGAATGATGTGCAGCCCGTGGTGGGAGCTGCCCACGATAACTGTGCAGCTCTCACCGAGTGATTTAGTTGTGAATCCTGCTGGTTTTGCGCTGCAGAGGGCTCCTTCCAATCTTCCTGCGGAGGGACAGAGGGATGCGATGGCTGAGGAGGGGGCTGTGGTGATGGGATGTGGATCTCTGCCATCCCCTGGGGAAGGCATCGTCCGGCTGCCTTTGCAGGAGTGTGTGCAGTGAGCAAAACTGAGCTTTGTTCATCTTCCCCGTGTGGATTTTCCCTGGCATGATCTCCCCTCTACACCTCGGAGCTCTCCCGCCTGCCTGAAAGCCGCATGCAAACCAGGAATCCGATTAGAGCTGTAGAAACTGCGGAGTGAACTGACCGTCAGCCCTGTGCTAGGGTTGGGGATGGGGTTTCTGCCCCCAGCGCTGCTTTTAGGGACTGGAGTCCTGGGCTGTGCCTGTGCTGCTCCCCTTCCTGGGTTCTCGCTTCCTACCCAACACTACAGGAGCTTCGATGCTGCAGTTTGGATCTCAAATGCTGAGTGTCTCATGCTCTTTGCCTAGGCTAGTAGTGAACATTCTGGAGCCAGTTCCCTTCAGTAATCTGAGAGTTTCTCCCTTGCTTGCATTGACACGACTGTTCCATCAGTTTAAACAAGATGAAATTAGGGTTTTGTGGTGGTCTGATTGCCTATTTTCTTCCCTCCTCCTCTTAAGACTCATGTCTCGCGTAGAACCCTCAAAATGGAAGAGGGAGACAATAAAATAGTAGCTCCAAGTATAACGATGGGGAAATGACCTTTAAACATCCTGCTGGTGTCAGATTCCAACTTCTGATCTGGATGCAGGTGTAAATGCCTCAGTCCCAGTTCACTTGGTCCAGTTTCTCAGTTGCTGGAGGCAGCCGCTGGTTGGCTTGGAGGTGCGAAACGCTTGTGTCTCTTTGCAGGGCCACGATGGGCGTCCTGGAATATCGGTGTGTTCATCTGCATCCGTTGTGCCGGCATCCACAGGAACTTGGGAGTTCACATATCCAGGGTGAAGTCTGTCAATCTCGACCAGTGGACACAGGAACAGATACAGGTAACGTGAGGGAAACCTGCACTGGGGCTCGGTTGATGGGGCTTGGCAAGCTCGGAAATCAAGTCTGAACAGGCCAGAGGTGTGGGAAGTGAATTGGGAAGGAAGATCATAGAATCATAGAACAACCAGGTTGGAAGAGACCCATTGGATCATTGTGTCCAACCATTCCTATCAAACACTAAACCGAGTCCCTCAAGACCTCATCCACCCGTCCCTTAAACACCTCCAGGGAAGGGGAATCAACCACCTCCCTGGGCAGCCTATTCCAATGCCCAATGACCCTTTCTGGGAAAAACCTCCTCCTAATCTCCAGCCTAAATCTCCCCTGGTGGAACTTGAGGCCATTCCCTCTTGTCCTGTCCCTTGGGAGAAGAGCCCAGCTCCCTCCTCTCTACAACCTCCTTTCAGGTAGTTGTAGAGAGTAATGAGGTCTCCTCTCAGCCTCCTCTTCTCTAGGCTAAACAATCCCAGATATCAAGATAGGTTGGATTGGGAGGAGAAATATCCTGGCGTCAGGCTTAGTGGAGGGCAAAGACAAGCTCTGGAAATTCTGTGAAACCTTCTTGAAGCTTCCAGAAGGCAAATCCTGGGCTTCCAAAGTGACAGTAGATTGCTAATGTGATATTTATCTTTTATCTTTGAATAAATGTGGTACAGTGGGTGCTTAGGATTGGGTTAACTGTACAAGATGCATCTTAGCAACTGCATCAGGGATCCCAGCAAGGAGGGGAGAGGGGATTTTGGGTCCGGAAAAGACTTCAGAAGTCTACGCTTACCTTCTAGCTAACTGCTTTAGACTCCAGGTGGTAGCTTGGCCTGCTGCTGTGTGTAAGAGCTTATTAAACAAAGGGTTCAAGAATTCTTTTGAATTGCAGTGCATGCAAGAGATGGGAAACGGCAAAGCGAATCGTCTTTATGAAGCCTACCTGCCAGAGAACTTCAGGCGACCTCAGACAGATCAGCATCCTTTGCTGCTGAGGAAATGTGGAGCCTTTTCAAGTTATTGCTGAGTAGCTGCACCGCACGGGAGGGTTAATTTCATAGAATCATAGAACAACCAGGTTGGAAGAGACCCATCGGATCATCAAGTCCAACTGTTCCTATCAAACACTAAACCATGTCCCTCAGGACCTCATCTACCCATTCCTTAAACACCTCCAGGGAAGGGGAATCAACCCCCTCCCTGGGCAACCTATTCCAATGCCCAATGACCCTCTGTGTGAAAAACTTCCTCCTAATCTCTAGCCTAAATCTCCCCTGGCGGAGCTTTAGGCCTGAGCGTCAGCTGTGGGAGGGAGTTCCGAGCTAGGCACCCTCCAAGCGCTGCTTCACCCCCAAGCTGCTGCCTTAGAGCGAAGCAGAGGAGAGCTAAAGGGGTGGAGAACCACAGCACAAAAGTTCTTGCCTGAAGCCACTGCGTGAGATGCACTTTAGGATCTGTGGCAAATAGGATTGACTTTGAAAAGTGCTGAGCGTTTTAAAAGTCTCAGTGGAGACGGATAAAAGTGATTTAGCGCTTCTGAAAAATTCATCTGTACCTTTTAGCTCGCAGGAAGGTTTCTCGATGCCCAAGCATGACAGGGGTGTAGGGATGTGAAACTTCAGGAGCATCTCTCCAGCGTCGCTTCTTTTGTCTTAAACTGGCAGCTGAGGTTGTTTTGTAGGCATTTCGCTGACCTGGATTTGAGCTAGTGACGCGTGTGCTCTTAAGCAGTGGCTGAAGTAAATATCCATCAGTCAAGAAAACACCCTAGGAATTTCAGCCCTGATATAATGCACCTTTTATAGCACCATCCTGCTTGGAATAGCCCACAGGCAACAATGGAGTAGCTAAAATAGTTGGATCCAACGCTAAATTAAGAAAGTTACTGCTGGAAATGCAATTTAAACAGGCATTAGTTTAGTTACAGCCTGTACCTTGCATCCACGCGTCAAATAATTCCACATAAGTCTTCTATCCTTGAGCCATTTGTCTTTAACAAGCTGCTTGCAGAGCTGTGGAGAGCTTCATCCGGGATAAATATGAAAAGAAGAAATACATGGACCGAAGTATTGACATCAGTGCGTTCAGGGTGAGTTTCTAGTCACTTCTAGAGAATGCACGTGAAGATCTGCGTCTGTCTGTCTCGTGAGTAAGCACTGACTGTGAAAATAAGCAGTTTAAATGTTTCCTGTATTGGTGACTAATCTCTATGAGACTTTAGTCCTTCTGTAGAAGGAGCTTAAATTGGTTGGGACCTTCGAAGGATGCCTTGTGTAGAGCAGCACTGGCTTCACGTAGGGTCCAGAGGAGGCCATGGAGATGATGCGAGGGCTGCACCACCTCTGCTATGAATCCAGGCTGAGATCTTCTGTGCTCCTATGAAATACAGACCTTCAGCTGTATTTTTGTGGCTTTTTAGGTGTTTTCACCACATCACGTGAAGCCGTCTGAACTTTCTCTTGATACCATATGAGTTCTGCCCCTCACGTCTGTGGGTTCCTTTTCCCTTGCAGAAAGAAAAGGATGACAAATGGAAAAGGAGTAATGAGCCAGTATCGGAAAGAAAACTGGAACCTATCGTCTTCGAGAAGGTGAAAATGGTAAGAGCAGAAGGCATGGTGGTGGATTGGTTGTAAAGATCTCGAGCAGAGCAGAACAGAGGTAATCCAGCTGGATATGGAAGCATTTTTTTGGGCCACAGTCATAGCAGTGGATGCACTGAGTCACGCTCAGGGCAGTAGCTTGTTTGCCACTGCTCAGCTAGATACTAAGCAGACACTTTCCGCCTCACAGTGCGGAGCGGGTTGGAATCCAGCTGCTCTTCGCTTAGCTTTCCAGCTTGAGCAGCAGGAGGAGGCTTCGGTTTGATTCCAGCGCGATGGGACAGTAGAACATCTGAGCAATACCTGCTCTGAAATTCTGATCATCTTCGAAGCACTTCTGTCCACTGGAAAAGGATGTTAAGGGTTAACCTCTCATTAAAGCCTCTGATGTATCAGGCTCCACCAGGGGAGGTTTAGGCTGGACATCAGGAGGAAGTTTTTCATGGAAAGGGTCATTGGGCATTGGAATAGACTGCCCAGGGAGGGCGTTGATTCACCTTCCCTGGAGGTGTTTAAGGGACGGGTGGACGAGGTGCTGAGGGACATGGTTTAGTGATTGATAGGAATGGTTGGACTCGATGATCCGATGGGTCTCTTCCAACCTGGTGATTCTATGATCAGAGTAAAACCAAATTTAAACACGACTTTTGGTGTTTTATCCCTAGCCTCAAAAGAAAGAAGAAACACAGCAGTCTAGAAAAAGCTCTCCTAAATCCACTGAGCCAGTAATGGACTTGCTAGGACTCGGTAAGAGCCTTATTGCCCTTGTTACAGTGCCCTGCACACCAGCTTTGATCCTGTGAATTCCATGAGCTCATAGTACTTATTTTCTACGTCAGGTGAACAGTAGCTGATGGGAACACTGGAGGGTTTTGCTTAAACTATTACAGCACAATGTGAGCCCCGTGTTCAGCACAGCAGCAGAGACCGTTTTTCTTTTGCTGGTGCAGTGGTGGTGCCCGTAGTGTTACAGGAGTAGCTGTTGTGGTCTCCAGGCACCGTGTGGTTCCTGCCTGCTCTGAGATTAGCAGGCTAGAGATGGCACAGGGCACTTCCTTGGGCCTGAGCCAGTTCTTTCTCAACGCCAGAAGGATGAGCTGGCAGCGCAGGTTGGCTGAAGCCAACGGGTCAGTCAGTGGGTTGAGCAGCATATGTGCAAACTGCTGCCCCTCGGCCTCAGGCTGTCGGTGTGAACAGCCCTCACAGCTCTGTCTCTTCTGTTCAGCCTGGAGAAGAGGAGTCTGAGGGAAGACCTCATTGCTCACTGCAACTACCTGAAAGGAGGTTGTGGAGAGGAGGGAGCTGGGCTCTTCTCCCAAGGGACAGGATGAGAGGGAATGGCCTCGAGCTCCACCAGGGGAGGTTCAGGCTTGACATAAGGAAAAAATTCTTTACGGAAAGGGTCGTTGGGCACTGGAACAGGCTGCCCAGGGAGGTGGTGTACTCGCCTTCCCTGGAAGGGTTTAAGTCACGTGTGGCTGAGGGACATGGTTTAGATATTGGTGGGAATGGTTGGACTCGATGATCCGGTGGGTCTCTTCCAGTCTGGTTGTTTTATGATTCTGTGATTCTAGATGTTCCTGTGACAACCGCAGTTACAAACGGCAGGCCAAGCAGCTTAGAGAAGGATCTAGATCTTTTCGCATCGGTAGGATCGAACTCAGACTCCAGGAAGGTATGCAGGGAACATCGGTGCTCGACAAAGCCCAGTTGGGTGCGTGACTGGGGTGGTCTGTGGCCTGCCCTGGTGCTGAATGCAGCTGTTGCTCTTATCCTGTCTCTGTCTCAGGTCACTGGCTCGATGCCGACCTCTGGAAGCGCTGGTTCTGTTCCTGAAAACCTGAATCTCTTCCCTGAGCCGGGAAGCAAAGGGGAGGAAGTGGGGAAGAAGCAGCTCTCTAAAGACTCTATCCTCTCCTTGTACGGCTCTCAAACACCTCAGCTGCCTGCGCAAGGTAACAGATCTCAGAATAGAGCTGCGGAACGCAGCACACTAATCCCGAGTGGGTGGGGTGTCCTGATAGCTGACAAGCAGGGATGTGGGAATGTGGGCGTGTTCCTCCTTGAGAACTGGTGAGTAGCATAATGAGCTTAGTCTGGATGTTGTAGCCGAGTGAGCACTGTGATAGTCCCTGACTTGAAGGGTCAGCATTTCAGCCCCTGACAATGAACACAGCAGTTCTTTCCTTCATCGCCTCTCTGCCTTTTCCTAGGAGCCATGTTCATGGCCCCGGCGCAGATGGCGTACCCTGCAGCGGCCTATCCGGGCTTCCCGGGAGTGGCCCCCTCCAGCAGCATGATGGGAGGCATGATGACCCCGTCGGTGGGGATGATGGCCCAGCCTGGAGCTGCGGGGATGGTGGCCCCCATGGCCATACCAGCCGGATACATGGGGAACGTGCAGGCGGCCGTCATCGGTGTCCCCAACGGCATGATGGCTGCGCAGCAGGCTGGCTACGTAGCTGGCATGGCGGCGGTTCCCCAGCCCGTCTACGGCGTGCAGCCGGCACAGCAGCTGCAGTGGAACATCGCTCAGGTGAGAAGGGGAGCTGCTGCTGCCCTGCAGGTGGAGGGAGGGCAAGGGAGGCACCACTCCTTGAATCCTGTGTTCAGTTGTGGGCCCCTCAGCACAAGAAGGATGTTGAGGCTCTGGAGCGAGTCCAGAGAAGAGCCACGAAGCTGGTGAAGGGGCTGGAGAACAGGCTCTATGAGGAGCGGCTGAGAGAGCTGGGGGGGTTTATCCTGGAGAAGAGGAGGCTGAGAGGAGACCTCATTACTCTCTCCAACTCCCTGAAAGGAGGTTGTGGAGAGGAGGGAGCTGGGCTCTTCTGCCAAGGGACAGGGGACAGGACAAGAGGGAATGGCCTCAAGCTCCACCAGGGGAGATTTAGGCTGGAGATTAGGAGGAAGTTTTTCACACAGAGGGTCATTGGGCATTGGAACAGGCTGCCCAGGGAGGTGGTTGATTCCCCTTCCCTGGAGGTGTTTCAGGGATGGGTAGATGAGGTCCTGAGGGACATGGTTTAGTGTTTGATAGGAATGATTGGACTCGATGATCCGATGGGTCCCTTCCAACCTGGTTGTTCTACGATTCTATGATTCTAATTAAACCGGGTCTGGGACCTGGAGGCTTTGATGTAGCCTGGCTCCTGGACTTGGGTTGGAGTTGGTCTTCTGGGACTGCAGGCAAATAGAGGGATGGCAGAGGAATAACTTCTTCAGAGGTCTTAGTGGTGGAGAACAAAAATCAGTGCAACATCAGCTAAAATTAGAACTTCCTTAGCTTGCTAGATGCGTGTGTGCCTGAGAAACTTGTGACTCCTGTTCGCTATAACTCTTCAGGACTTGCATTAGCCTCTAAGATCTTAGGGAACAGGATTTTCTGAGCAACAAAGCTGGCGAAGGGGCTGGAGAACAGGCCCTATGAGGAGCGGCTGAGAGAGCTGGGGGTGTTTAGCCTAGAGAAGAGGAGGCTGAGAGGAGACCTCATTACTCTCTCCAACTACCTGAAAGGAGGTTGTAGAGAGGAGGGAGCTGGGCTCTTCTCCCAAGGGACAGGGGACAGGACAAGAGGGAATGACCTCAAGCTCCACCAGGGGAGATTTAGGCTGGAGATTAGGAGGAGGTTTTTCACACAGAGGGTGATTGGGCATTGGAATAGGCTGCCCAGGGAGGTGGTTGATTCCCCTTCCCTGGAGGTGTTTAAGGGACGGGTGGATGAGGTCCTGAGGGACATGGTTTAGTGTTTGATAGGAATGGTTGGACTCAATGATCCGATGGGTCTCTTCCAACCTGATTGTTCTGTGATTCTGTGATTTTTTTTTTTACCCTTGACTGCTTTGGACTGGCAATCTCTGTGACAGAACCTTGACTTCTCTCCTCTTCCCTTTGCAGATGACCCAGCAGATGGCTGGGATGAACTTCTATGGAGCTAACGGCATGATGGGATATGGACAGTCAATGGGGAGTGGAGGTGCCCAGGGAAGCAATCAGTCCCTCAGCACTCAGATGTGGAAATGATCCCTCGCGTTGTGACCATTTTTGCCTTCTGTTCTGTTCTTCAAAACTGCTCCATGAGACATTCAGGGTTTTTTCTTTCCGGCTGGCTGCCCAGCCTCGAGCCTCTTTCCATAACTGAGACCCACCTCTGCCTTTTCACTGTCAGACACGGTGAAACCTCAGTGACCAGAACATGAGCTCCCCTTGTCTTTAGCACAGTCAATGCACACTTGTGGGGTGGGACCCCCCCCTCCTTGCACAAACCTCCACTAATGCTTCTGGGTAGCACTTAACGTCCTGCTGGGCACCTGAGCAGAGGTGGGACTGAGGAACGTGGGAACCTGTACTCAGCGGCGCCTGGAAGCTCAGGCCCCTTTTCAGAGTCACTTCAACTCCAGTATTAGGAGGCGTTTTGGTTAGCAGAGGGGTGGAAACCTTGTTTGGTGCTGAGGAGCCGGCTTTTAACCCGAGCCCAGGGGCAAGCGAGCCTTGCTACCTCTTCCCTTGAGTGGAGTTCTCCGGAGCTGAGGCCTTGCTGTGCTTGGCTCGCCAACCCTCATTGGAACCAAAGTCATTTTGAAGACCCCTCTCCCTCCCCCGCCCGTGAGCAAGCAGGATTCTCGCACCGTGTGGGGGGTTGTTAAGCTGTTAAGAATGTGAAACTTGCACTTCAGAGTGGCTTTTCTGTCTAATATGTGGTGTTGATGTATTTAACTTTTAACAATCTAACTGAGAGTTAACTTATCAAGGGCTGAGAGCCCACTGCAAGTTTTCTTACACTTTTAAAACGACGATGACATCCTAATTTATACTTTTTTCATATGTTTTTTTTTTTTTTTGTTCCTGTGTAATGCTGGTAGCCCTTCCCAGCTCGCTTTTGACGTTTTAATCTAGGCCTAAGAAGTGGGTGGGTCAGATTTCTTTTCTCATCTTCAGTAGAACACAAAACTGCTTCGAGTCATCAGCGTGAGCAAGAATCGAGATTTCTGCGGTCGGCTTTACCCTGTGTACATGGAAATTCCCCAATAAAACATTGCGGTGAAACCTCAGCTGCTTTCTCTTGGTTTTTTAAGCAGCAGAACAGATTGCGTTAAGCGCTGCTGTCACCCTGCAAGTTGTTCACTTCAGGTGGTTGGGGCTTTTGGAGCCTTTCATCCCAATCAGACTGACTCCGTGTGCTCCGTAGCAGGGCCGCGTCCCAGATATCGGGTGCGGAACCATGTTTGCTAAGGACTCTCAGCAGGCAAAGAACCAGGCTCAGCAGAGGCAGAATCAGGTCAGTTGACACTTTTGTATACAAGAGACTCGGAGCTCAGGGCCATGGGTGATTGCAGCGTTCCAGCAGCCGTGGCTGCAGGGAGAGCTGGAATTAGAGGGACGGTGGCTTTACGTGAATGCTCAACACACCCTGACCCAGGTCTGTTCGAACTGAGGTTATTCTGCCTCTGTACTCAGCACTGGTGAGGCTGCTCCTTGAATCCTGTGTTCAGTTGTGGGCCCCTCAGCACAAGAAGGATGTTGAGGCTCTGGAGAGAGTCCAGAGAAGAGCAACGAAGCTGGTGAAGGGGCTGGAGAACAGGCCCTATGAGGAGCAGCTGAGAGAGCTGGGGGTGTTTATCCTGGAGAAGAGGAGGCTGAGAGGAGACCTCATTGCTCTCTCCAACTACCTGAAAGGAGGTTGGGGAGAGGAGGGAGCTGGGCTCTTCTCCCAAGGGACAGGGGACAGGACGAGAGGGAATGGCCTCAAGCTCCACCAGGGGAGATTTAGGCTGGAGATTAGGAGGAGGTTTTTCACACAGAGGGTCATTGGGCATTGGAATAGGCTGCCCAGGGAGGTGGTTGATTCCCCTTCCCTGGAGGTGTTTAAGGGACAGGTAGATGAGGTCCTGAGGGACATGGTTTAGTGTTTGATGGGAATGGTTGGAGTCGATGATCCGATGGGTCTCTTCCAACCTGGTTGTTCTAGGATTCTACAATTCAAGCAAAGACTAGTTTTCAAGCTGACTTTAATCATCTTCACTTGCTGCCCCAATACTGTACATGCAGGTACAAACCAATGAAAATGTGAATACGTCAGGGTGGGGGTTGTTTGTTTGGTTGGGTTTTTTTCCCCTCCTTGGGGGGAAAAAAAAACTGGCTAAGAATATTTTACAAAATAGCGTGCAGCCTCACAGCCATCAGTCCTGCTGCATAGAAACCACAAAAATACAAGAGTTTTACATTAAGAAAGACCACGCACATATAAAACAGTACAGAACACAGGTAGAAAATCGCCGTTTGCTTTTTTTTTTTTTTTTTTTTTCTTTTTAAAATCTATTACCTTTCTCAAGTATCCATCACAAGCCTATCCCCTTGTCTTGACCATGAACCGGGGCTTAGAGGACATGCCCGGTTCACCCCTCTGGGGCATCGATTTTTAAGGTGGAGGTTGTTAAACGTAATGAATCTGTCATCAAAGCAAAGTTTATCACAGGATACGAGTGGGTGAGTGAAGGCAGCCGGATTTCTTCTCTAATATAATTCCGAAAGTGCAAAGCTCCCCAGGGTGAGTGTGTCCCTCACGAGTTCTGCACCTAACTCTACTTTTTCCCTCGTAGGGAACAGACACACAGACCTAAGGCTGACGTGTGCCACACAGACAGTGAGATGTCTTGTTCTGGTAGAGAGCGAAGGCTAAGCTCCTCCTAGCAATTAACTGGTGGGTAATGAAATTGTGACAATTTCCCACTCTAGTGGGATTCTTGTTTATGTCCTTCACAGCGCAGCTGGGTAGGGGCTTTAGGGTGGAAAAGGTGTCGGAGTGTGGGATTTGTGCCCTTGGGTGGCTCTGTCACTCTTGTGAGATGTGTCCCTGTCCGGATGCTCCTCTCGGTCGCCTGAAGCAGCAGCCTGGGGGCCAAGGCTGGAGTTAGAGCCTGACCTGGAGTCCCTCTGGGTGCATCTCTCGCTGCCTCTGTTCTCTAACCATCTCGGACTTTCCTATATCAATTTTCTTTCCGTATTTATATTTTCCCCCCTCGTACTTTCAGGGGGGGGAGCTAACACCGAAGGCATAGGCCTTAAAAGGCCTTAAAAGGCCTTTAAAGATTTGTAAGGTACAGGAATACAAATCCTGCCTTTTTTTAATAGGACAAATGCTTCAGTTTGGGTGCTTTTAAAAAAATTCCTCGGCCCTTCTCTCCATGTTTATGTGGGTTTGGTTTTTCTTGGTGCTTTTAGGGATCAAATTCAAGGATAAAGTTCAGGTCAGACTTGGTGCTGCTACTACTCTCTGTGTTTATGTGGGTTTGGTTTTTCTTGGTGCTTTTAGGGATCAAATTCAAGGATAAAGTTCAGGTCAGACTTGGAGCTGCTACTACTCTCTGTGTTTATGTGGGTTTGGTTTTTCTTGGTGCTTTTAGGGATCAAATTCAAGGACAAAGTTCAGGTCAGACTTGGAGCTGCTGCTTTGCTGAGCATTGCTATTAAGACATATTTAGATATTTTTATATTTGAGGTATAAACTGAGATTAATGACAGATTCTTGAGGCCTGGACAACATCTCAAGCGGTTCCAGGTGCTTAATTTCGAGGTGGGGAGTAGGACAACGTGATGGGGAAGATTATTTATTTCATTTAAACTGCATGAAAAGATCAAGCCCTTTTAAAGACAACAAGGCCACCAACTTCAAAGTGCTAACGTTCTGGGGCTGGGTCCGGGGAGGGGTTGCTGCTCCTTCCAGAGGTTCTCTGGCATCGAGCGTCGCTTCACGCTTCTCGCCACAAGCATCAGGGCAAAGTTCCTCTTGTTGAGTGAGCGCTGGGATCTAGCAGGTGCATCCAGACAGAGATCCTGCTGGGAAGCTGGATCAGTGTTCCGCAGCTGCCCTCCTGCCGCTGGGACACCCTCTCTGCCTGCTTTGGAGGCTCCCTCCGGCCTCCCCCAGTCCAGACTAAAGCTTTAATTGAAGGTTTTCCGCTCCTCCTCGGCTCATTGCGTCCGAGATGCTCATCACGTTCAAGATGCTCATCGCGTCCGAGATGCTCATCTTGCCAAGGAAGAGTGCTGGGGGCGCAGGGTGAGGGCAGCCTCCGGAGCACGTTTATCCACATGCTTTTCGAGAGGAGAGATGGAAGAGAAGCACCTCCTGTCCAGCCAACCCATCCCTCCCTCCAGAGAAGTGCTCTGGCCTCCTTCACCCTTCAGCTCAGCAATTAAGTAGTGCAAGTGCTAAACGAAGCAGAGGAGCAGGTGGGGGAACGAAAGAGAGGAGCAGGTTTGGGGGGGGGGGGGGGGACGCACGCCCCGGGGGTCATTGCTCTTCATTGCACAGTTAGAAAAAATAAAAATAACCTTAAGGTGATAGAGTGCACGAAGCTCTGGTTCTTAAAACAAACACAAAAAAACAAACAAACAAACAAAAACAAATAAAGGAGGTGAGGGGGAGCAAAAAAAAATGAGGTATACAAATAATCGGAGCTGCAGCCAGGCACGGGGTGGGGGACGGGGGACACCCCAGCTCTCGGGGGCAGCCACCCGAGCAAACTGGAGGCTCCCGCGCTGCGTCCTGGGCTCTGCGCCCAAGGCAGATGAAGGGGTTGAACAGTGTGGCGGTTGTTCAGACAGCAAGACAAACGCGTAGGCCCTTCGCCGTCCGTCGTCCCGTCTGCTTTGAAAACCTGACTCTTCTTCTTGTTTGCTAGGAATGGTTGGACTAGAAGATCCCATGGGTCCCTTCCAACCTGCTTGTTCTATGATTCTGTGATTCCCTAAACACTTAGCGGCTCCGGTCGGGTGAGCATCGTCACCTCCAGTCACCGAGTCTGTTGTGTCTAGAGAGCAGTCGGGTTGCATGCAGCACGTCCGTATCCCATGAATTCCAACCAGGTTTATTGCAGATCCTTTTTCCCCCTCTAGGAATTCCTTCCCGCAGCCTTTGAACCTTCTTGTTTGCTCGTCGACACAACTCTCGCCCCTCTAACAACCAGCCAAGGGTCGGGGTGTTTCTATTCCTCGGAGGAAGACGACTTCCAGTCGAAACAGCTTTGCTAGAGACGCTTTGGCCGGACGGTCGTGCCTTTGGCACATCGTGAGCTGCAAACTTTGCTTTTCATAGAATCATAGAACAACCAGGTGGGAAGGGGCCCATCGGATCTTCTAGTCCAACCATTCCTATCAAATTTTTAGTGAAGGTCATTTTAGAATTCTGACTCGAGGCGTGAAAACCCAAAGGAAAACGGAGAGAGAGAGAGAGAGAGAGAGAGAGAGAGAGAGAGCAAGCGCTCTTATGGTTGGACTTGATGATCCGATGGGTCTCTTCCAACCTGGTTGTTCTATGATTCTATGATTCTAATATCTTTTCCCATCTGCGACGCAAAGTGCATTTAGGCTAAGAATCCAGCCCTCAAGGAGAACGGTGCCTCAGAGCTGCTCCTCGACCTTTTAAAAGGCAGTTATTTTCCGAATCGGTAAGCGAATGCGCACCCGGAAAGGAAGTCGAGAGATGTGCAGTTATTTTCCTAATCAGTAAGCGAATGCGCACCCGGAAAGGAAGTCGAGAGATGTGCATTGTCCGAGCGTTTCGGATCAATCCGGGAAGAAGCGTCTGAATCAACCGGAAGCAAACAGGCTCTTTGTGCCTGAAAAAAAACCATCCCAGGGGCTGGTTTTATACGGAGCCTTCGATGGGCAAAGAGCCTGCGACTACGCGGCTGCTGCTGAGCGTCTTGCAAGGCCAATTCAACAAGCAAAGGGATGGAAATGCACTAACTCCTCTCACCTGCCCCGAGTTTTCAAGGCTTTTCGAGTCTCACCTCGTGTGAGACGTTGATGATTTTTATGGTTGGACGAGAAGATCCGATGGGTCCCTTCCAACCTGGTTGTTCTATGGTTCTATGATTCTATGAGTCTATGATTCTACGATTCCCTGTCAGCGAGGGGAATCCCGATCCCACTCCTGTAGGAATTTTCGGTCTCGTATTTGCAGTCAGCTCAGGCTGTAACTGCTGCTGGAGGAAAGGCTGTAAGAGCTGGGAAAGGGCCGTGGAGGGAAAGCTTCCCCCTCCACCATCTCAGTTGCTCTGTGGCTTTTCCCAAAGCCACTTTTCCCAAAGCCACTGAATAGGTTTGGTCGTCTGATTCTTGGTTGTGTCTCTCGCTTGATTTCGGGAAAGCTGCGACTGAGCCTCCTCTCCCCAAGCTCTGATGATGATGATGATGAACAGGAGGTGCTTTCTGACCGAGCCCAGACGCCTGCTCTGCCTTCTTAGTGTTCTTCTTAGTGTTTGATAGGAATGGTTGGACTCGACGATCCGATGGGTCTCTTCCAACCTGCTTGTTCTATGATTCTATTGCCCCAGAAAACGTTCGCTCAGCTTTTGGCAAACAAAACCCTTTCCAGGCTTGCAGAAAACCCACTTAGACCCAGGCAGGAGATCGTAGAGTGATTTCTGTGCTTTGCTGCGTGGCCCTGACTTCTCTCACTAGAGTTTTGGGATGTCTAAGTATCATTTCAAGGCTATTTTGGCAAAAATCCATCCTTGTCGTTTAAGTCGGGTGCCTGGATTCCACCAGCAGCATCTGTCGTAAGGTCACCTGTGTCTCAGGTGGGTGCCGCGTGCTGCTCATTTCATTTAATTCCTTTAAGATTAATCATTCTTTCTCAGGGAAAATATCTGTGAAAGTAGTCAAATGGTTCGAATTCCCTTTCCTAAGGGGGAAGGTGGAGGAAAGGGATGGGTCCCTTCCAACCTGGTTGTTCTATGATTCTATGATTCTATCTAATCTAAAGAGAAATACTTAGGCAGCGCAGTCACCTTTTGCAAATCACAGAGTACATTTAAAAAAAAAAACAAAAAAAAAAAAACAAGAAAAATGCCCTTTGCAATAAAACATTCCCCCGGAAAGAAACCTGGAGTCCAGAAGCTTTTGGTTCCTCCGGCGAGTGTCGCGTGCGGAAAGCAAGTGGGTGTCTTGGCTCTTTTGCTCTTGGAGTTGGAGGAGGGAAATCATCTGGCACGTGGTCTGATGTGGTTGGAAACGAGAAGGAGGAGAGTGTGGCTGCCGCCTCTTCTCCTGCTTTAGTTCTTCCACACAAGGTGGGTCCTGACCTGGAGAAGTGAGGACCAGCTCCCTGGGGAGCCTTGTGCTGAGGGTGAAGAAGTTCAGGCTTTGATGGGTTTGTCCGGTGAGTGACCGTCACGTGGAGTCCCTGGCTCTGCTCTCAGAGAGCAGGAGGAGTCGCTCCCCCAAACCCATCAAACGTGCAGAGAGCTCGGAGAAAGGACACGTCGCCCAGAGCAGGGGTGGCTGCCCCATCCCTGGAGGGGTTCAGGGCCAGGTTGGATGGGGCTTGGTGCCGCTGAGCCAGTGGGAAGTGTCCCTGCCCATGGCAGGGGTGGCACTGGATGAGCTTTGAGGTCCCTTCTGACCCAAACGATTCCATGATTCTATGACCGGTGGTGCTGTTGGTTCTGCCGTGAGCTGTGCTGTTGTCCTCCAGTGTATCCTCAGTCTATCGATGATAAAAATAAGCCAAAGCATTTGGGGTTTCCGTGTTCCCTGGGGTACCCAGGTGTGCCTTCCAGGCAACAGGCCTTTTTCTCTGGGTTTCCCATGTGCCAGGGCAGGTTTTCCAGCTGGCGCCGAACCAGGGAGCCTTTTGCTCGGGCATCTGCTGCCGGGGGTGTGCGCCCACCTGGCCCAGTGCTCCTGCTGCTCTGCATCTGCTGTGAGAAAAAGCAGAGAGGGGGGAGCAGCAACGCTCGGAGACTCATTGGACAAAGGTCCAGACAGCAAACTCTGCCTGGGGAGGGAGTTGGGATGCTGCATCCTCACCAGTGAGCGGCAAATACCTGCAGAGCTCCCTGCTCTGCCCTCCCAGTTCACTATGGATGCAGTTGTTGTCCCACCCCAGGCAGCTTCATCTTGTTGCCATTGAAACAGAGTCGATAAAGCAAAAGCAAATCTTGTTCGCTGGCAGCAGCAAGAAAGCTTCTCCTCCTGAGATGCTTCCCCTTGCGTCTATCCCGAAATCCAGGGCAGGGAAAGTTTAGCCTCGTGCAGGCGTCACTGACCTCACGTAGCCGCTTCGTGCTTGGGAAGGAACGTGGTGTTCGAGCCATTGTTTATTCCTGCCTCAGTCGTCAGGGCACAGAGTTTTGCTTCCTCCAAACCACTTCAGGCTGTTTGTGCATCCCCCGTAGGTCGCTCCAACCAGCCCTTTACTGCTCCATCAGATGAGGATTTCATCCTTTCCCAGGCAGGCAGTGGGGGGTCTAGAAGTAGATCCCTCTCCAGCTCTGGGCAGCAGCATCCAGGCTTCCCTCTTGGTGGAGGTTTACGGTGATGTGGAGTTGTTACGTGCATGTTAGCAGCTGCAATTCCTTGACCCAATATCCAAAGCTGCAATTCCTTGACCCAATATCCAAAGCTGCAACTCCTTGACCCAATGGCCAAAGCTGAATTTCCCTGACCCAATGTCCTTGACCTAATATCCAAAGCTGAAATTCCTTGACCCAATGTCCAAAGCGGCAATTCCTTGACCCAATATCCAAAGCTGAAATTCCTTGACCCAATGTCCAAAGCTGCAACTCCTTGACCCAATGGCCAAAGCTGAAATTCCTTGACCCAACGTCCAAAGCTGCAATTCCCTGACCCAACGTCCAAAGCTGCAATTCCCTGACCCAATATCCAAAGCTGAAATTCCTTGACCCAACATCCAAAGCTGAAATTCCTTGACCCAACATCCCTCAAGTCACGACGTCGGGTGTAGCAGCCGTGAGTTCCGCTGCCTCCCAGCTTTGGGTTGGTGGAGGAGACAGCTTCGTCTCGACGGTCTTTACCTTCAGCTTCGCTTTTGTTCCATGGGGACGGCAGCTTGGAGCTGGCTCGTGGCTCCCGGTGTCACGAGGACGTCGCAGGCTTGTTGTGCTCTGTGCAGTGTGGAATCCTCTGCTTGGCCGAGAAAAAAACTGTAAAAACAAACCCAACTGTGCTGCAGGTGGGTTTGTGTTAAAGGCTGAAGGTCAGAGCCAGCTGCGCCCTAAGAATTTCTGAATTTCTTTTCTCCTCTTCCATCCTCCGGCCTGCTCGGCTTTTGCTGTGTCATTTATTTTTAACTCTTTTAGGAACTGCTCCTTCAGTCATTGTGTTCAGTATAATTTTATGAAGAAACCAGAGTTTCTAGTGGTGTCTCCCCTGAGTATTTTCAGCAAATTTCATTTAGGCACCTTCAAAAAAAAAAAGAAAAAAAAAAAAGCTTCCGTAATTCTCGGGTTTGCTACAAGAACTGGTCCCTCGGGGGAGGGAACCAAAATGCTGCTTTAAAAATCAACGCACAAAACGTACAAACAAACAAACAAAAATAAAACCAACCCAAAACACTCATCCTGATGATAATAAATTCAAAGCGTCTAGTCCGTTTGTTGGAAACCTCTCGGTCACCCCGATTCCAGATCAAGCAGAAGGTGCTGTTGAGATGTTCCCCTGTAGCGTAACCGAGTCGAGAGGCGGAGAAAGGTGCGTCCTGCACGGGGTCTGGACAACCCTCTGCTCCTGAGGGCCAGTTGGGTGTTGAGGGGAGCGTCCTGGACGCAGGTAGAACATCCCAGATGTAGGAGGAGCATCCTGGACCCCAGAAGAGCATCTTGGACCCAAGAAGCACATCCTGGACTCCAGAAATCATCTTGGATCCAAGAAGAGCATCCTGGATCCAAGAAGAGCATCCTGGATCCAAGAAGAGCATCTTGGACCCAAGGAGAGCATCTTGGACCCAAGGAGAGCATCCCGGACTCCAGAAGAGCATCCCAGACCCAAGAAGAGCATCTTGGACCCAAGGAGAGCATCCTGGACCCAAGGAGAGCATCCTGGACCCAAGGAGAGCATCCTGGACCCAAGGAGAGCCTCTTGGATCCAAAAGGAGAGCATCTTGGACCCAAAAGGAGAGCATCTTGGACCCAAGGAGAGCATCCTGAACCCCAGAAGAGCATCCCAGACCCAAGAAGAGCATCTGGACCCAAGGAGAGCATCTTGGACCTAAGGAGAGCATCTTGGACCCAAGGAGAGCATCTTGGACCCCAGGAGAGCATCCCGGCCCTTGCTGGAGAAAGGGGAGGGAGGCAGCCGACCAGGCACTCCTGCTCCATCAGGTCACCTCCTCCTGACTTGAATTTTAAGGTGAGGCATCACGGAGTTTATCTTTTTTTTGGGGTCTTGCCTCGGCCACACGAGACCACAGTCACAAGGATAAGCCCAGCGCCTGCTGTTGGGGGTTGGGGGGGGAGGCAAGTGCACCTTCTCCTTCCCTCTCGCACGTTGGCAACGTCACCGGTCGCAGGCGACATGCTACCCACACGAAAAAAAAAAAAAAAAAAAAAACACCCAAAAAAAAAAAACGGTAAATACAAAAAAAGAGAAACGGCCACCAGAAGTGCTTGCTCGGTGTAGCAGGGGTTGGTGTCAGGACACGGACAGACGGGAAGGGACTTGGCAGATGTTTCTGGAGTCGATCCGGAGTCTCTTCCGTATTGCAGAGCGAGTGGTGTTCGCACGTGGCAAAAGCTACATAAGAGAGAAGATGCTACATTCCTCGGAAAAGAAAATAGTGCTGAGTCGGACTGGGGAGGGGGGTTTCTGAGGTTCTTTTTTTTTTTTTTTTTTCTCTTTGCGAAGCTCCCTTTTCCTTGGAGGCAAGGAAACGAAACCCAAGGAGAAGAAACCTCCTGGACGTGTTGCACCGAACAGATCAGAGCAAGACGCTCTCCCCCAGCAGGAGAGACGCATCCTGGTGGCTCCTTCCCACCAGGACGAGGTGTGGGTAACAGTCTCGGGGTCGCTCGGGAGTCGTGGGCCCTGCCTGCCTCATGGAAAAGTGGGATTTTTGTTCTATTTTTTTTTTTTTTTTGCTTCTCCGTCCTCGGCCTCGAATCCCACGTGGCCCTCGCTCCCTCTCCAACGTCCCCCTCTGGGCACCGGGACGCCTGCTCGGGGAGGAGTGTGTGGAGAGCAGGGGGGGGTGAGGAAGGAGGTGGTAAAAAAAGAAAATTAAAAGGAGGGGAAAAAAAAAGGAAAAAGGGGGAAAAAAAAAAAAAAGAAAAAGGAGAAAAATAAAAAAAAAAGGAGAGGGTATTTACAGGCATCCACTAACAGTTCTGGTAGGTTAGGACGTCTCCGGTCCCCTCCCAGGCTGCTCCCTACGGGCAGGAGGGGCTGGTGGAGCTCTCCAGGGAGGACTGGGAGAGGCGCCGGGTCAGAGGTCCGATGCTGGAATCGGCCAGCGAGGAGGTTGGGAAGAGTTTGTACCAGCCCATGACGGCGCTGGAGAGGTCGAGCTCTTCCAAGACGATCTGGGCCATCCCCATGAAGCACTTGTGGTCCATGCGGCCATAATCTCCCCAGACGATCACCTGGGGGGCAGAGGAGGCGTCAGGTGAGCTGCCCTCGAGTGCCAGGTAGGAGTTTTGGGGAGCACTTGGCAAACCCTGACTGGGAAGGAGCTGCCGTGATCGGGACGGGAGGCTCCAGCAAGGAAGCTGGAGGTCTCATAGAATCATAGAATCATAGAACAACCAGGTTGGAAGAGACCCATCTGATCATCGAGTCCAACCATTCCTATCAAACACTAAACCATGTCCCTCAGGACCTCATCCACCCGTCCCTTAAACACCTCCAGGGAAGGGGAATCAAACACCTCCCTGGGCAGCCTATTCCAATGCCCAATGACCCTTTCTGGGAAAAACTTCTTCCTAATCTCCAGACTAAATCTCCCCTGGTGGAGCTTGAGGCCATTCCCTCTTGTCCTGTCCCCTGTCCCTTGGGAGAAGAGTCCAGCTCCCTCCTCTCCACAACCTCCTTTCAGGTAGTTGGAGAGAGTAATGAGGTCTCCCCTCAGCCTCCTCTTCTCCAGGATAAACACCCCCAGCTCTCTCAGCCGCTCCTCATAGGGCCTGTTCTCCAGCCCCTTCACCAGCCTTGTTGCTCTTCTCTGGACTCGCTTCAGAGCCTCAACATCCTTCTTGTGCTGAGGGGCCCACAACTGAACACAGGATTCAAGGACCGGCCTCACCAGTGCTGAGTCCAGAGGGAGAATCACCTCCCTGGCCCTGCTGGTCACATCATTTCTGATCCAAGCCAAGATGCCATTGGCCTTCTTGGCCACCTGGGCACACTGCTGGCTCATGGTCAGTCGCTGTCGACCAACACCCCCAGGTCCCTCTCCTCCAGGCAGCTTTCTAGACAGGCTTCTCCCAGTCTGTAGCTCTGCATAGGGTTGTTGTGCCCCAAGTGCAGGATGCGGCATGTGGCCGTGTTAAACCTCAGCCCATTAGACTCAGCCCATGGATCCAGCCTGTTCAGGTCCCTTTGCAGAGCCTCCCGACCCTCCAGCAGATCCACACTTCCACACAGCTTAGTGTCATCTGCAAACTTGCTATGGGAGTCTCAGCCCTGTCCTTGCTCCCCTGGTCCCTCCCTGTCCCCAAGGCTCCGCACGAGGAGTACGTCACCTGCAGGACTTTGCCCTGGGGGCTCTCCTCGAAGAGCAGGGGCTGCTGGTAGGACGGGTCGCAGGTCTTCTTCACCACCTTGGTCTTCTTCTTGGCCAGGCAGACGCCGTTCTCCAGCAGGTAAACCTTGACGTAGGTGGCTGTGGTGGAAAACAGGCAAGGAACGTCAACCCAGAGCAGGCTCCCAGCACAGCATCTCGGCCCCATCGCTCAACCCACCCCTTCTCCCCAGCCACCTACCCGGGATGCACTTGGAGCCCATCTTCGGGATGAGTCCTCTCGCCTGGATCACCTCCACCTCCAGCTGCCCGTTGCGGTCGGCCATTCCCACATGGACATCACCTGAGCCAGAGGGACGAGACGCTCTCAGTGCCATCCCTGCTGGTCACATCCCCCCAGGGCTTCAGCCCAAAACCAACACCCCTCCCCATCCCCAGCGCCCACCGAGCATCCCTCAGTGCTGGGTCCAGCCCTGTTCAACGTCTTCATCAACAACCTGGATGAAGGCATCGAGTGCTCCCTTAGCACGTTTGCAGGTGACACTAAGCTGGGGGGAAGTGTGTTTAAGGGACGGGTGGATGAGGTCTTGATGGACTTGGTTTAGTGTTTGATAGGAATGGTTGGACTAGAAGATCCGATGGGTCTCTTCCAACCTGGTTGTTCTATGATTCTGTGATTCAGCGTGTGCTGGGGATGCACGGCTGGCAGATGACGCTTTGGCTGGCAGATGATGCTCTGGCTCCCCAGCCGCTCCCCCCGCCAGCTTGGCCCTCGTGGGGCTCAGGGCAGGACATCTGCAGCATCTCTGCCTTTTCCTAAGGCTTCTTCCACCCCTCTGCTCTGCACCGGCTCCTCCGAGCATCCTGCTGCGGAGGGGACTGAAATAAACGTTTGTCGACCAACACCCCCAGGTCCCTCTCCTCCTGGCAGTTTTCCAGCCAGACTTCTCCCAGTCTGGAGCTCTGCTCAGGGTTGTTGTGCCCCAAGTGCAGGACGCGGCATGTGGCCGTGTTAAACCTCATCCCATTGGACTCAGCCCATGGGTCCAGCCTGTTTAGGTCCCTTTGCAGAGCCTCCCGACCCTCCAGCAGATCCACACTTCCACTCAGCTCGAGCGTCTCCGCCCAGGCCCACGGCAGCTGGGATGCTCTGCAGGGTGGGGATGTCCCCTTGCTCCCCAGGCAGAGACCCCCACACTCACCCATTGGCGGAGTTGCCAGCGTCTGCCGCCCCACCAGCTGCCCCGGCCCCAGCCCGTCAAGGAAATCGCTGAACTGGCTCTCGGCGCCAAACCGGGTCGTGGGGAAGATGAACCTGCAGCAGGGAGAGCAAAAGGGCTTCTCTGTGGAGCATCAGGATGCTGTGTCTCCACCCAAGGAGGGTGCCCACCCTCCCCATGCCGCCCCCGCGCTGCCTTACGTCCCGTCGGAGCTGTTGCTGTTGGTGCTGCCGTCCGTGGACTCCCGGCTGCCCTGCCGGGTGACCCTGGTCCTCATCTCCACGGCGATGCCCGTCTCTGTGCTCCTCCGAATGTTGCTGCGCAGCTTTTTGGGGCCACCCTCTGGAAGCCGAGACAAGGGGGTGAGCGTGGGAAGCACCTGCTGCCCACAGACCCTCCTGCGGGACACGGGCACCAAACCATAGAATCATAGAATCATAGAACAACCAGGTTGGAAGGGACCCATCGGATCATTGAGTCCAACCATTCCTATCAAACACTAAACCAAGTCCCTCAGGACCTCATCTACCTGTCCCTTAAACACCTTCAGGGAAGGGGAATCAACCACCTCCCTGGGCAGCCTGTTCCAATGCACAATGACCCTCTGTGTGAAAAACTTCCTCCTAATCTCCAGCCTAAATCTCCCCTGGTGGAGCTTGAGGCCATTCCCTCTCGTCCTGTCCCCTGTCCCTTGGGAGAAGAGCCCAGCTCCCTCCTCTCCACAACCTCCTTTCAGGGAGTTGGAGAGAGTAATGAGGTCTCCTCTCAGCCTCCTCTTCTCCAGGCTAAACCCCCCCAGCTCTCTCAGCTGCTCCTCATAGGTTCTGTTCTCCAGCCCCTTCACCAGCCTCGTTGCTCTTCTCTGGACTTGCTCCAGAGCCTCAACATCCTTCTTGTGCTGAGGGGCCCAGAACTAGGAGGGAGAGTTATAGAAGAGTGGAATGGGTTGGGTTGGAAGGGACTGTCCAGTGAGTCTCAGAGCGTTGTTCCTCCCCCTCTCCACTTTTCCCGCAGCAGATGCAGAGCAGCAGGAGCACTGGGCCAGGTGGGCGCACACCCCCGGCAGCAGATGCCCGAGCAAAAAGCTCCCTGGTTCGGCACCAGCTGGAAAACCTGCCCTGGCACATGGGAAACCCAGAAGAAAGGCCTGTTGCCTGGAACATGCGGAGCATCTCCTGAATCATAGAATCATAGAACAATCAGGTTGGAAGAGACCCATCGGATCTTCTAGTCCAACCATTCCTATCAAATACTAAACCATGTCCCTCAAGACCTCATCCACCCGTCCCTTAAACACCTCCAGGGAAGGTGAATCAACCCCCTCCCTGGGCAGCCTATTCCAATGCCCAATGACCCTTTCTGTGAAAAACTTCCTCCTAATCTCTAGACTAAACCTCCCCTGGTGAAGCTTGAGGCCCTAGCTTGAGACTCGGGGGGATGCCGAGGCCAGAGCTCCGGCAACGTCCCCACCACAGGTTTTGGCACCTGGAGAAGCGCCAGGAGGGAGGATTTACAAGGGTTTTTTTTAAGGTGTCTTGCTCAGCCAGGGGCTGTGGGCGCCTCACCAGTCTGGTTGAGCTGCAGGGTGCTCTTGCTCCACTGGGACAGCCCCACGATGGCCACCATCTTGGCCCCCAGGCTGGAGCGCCTCTTCTTGCTGGCGGTGATGCTGACGGAGTCGGCGCTGCCCCGCGCGCTCTTCTCGAGGTTGTACATCTCGCCGCTGATGCTGGAGCTGCGCACCACATTCCTGGCCGACGAGGAGCTGGCATCGCCGTTGAACATGGTCAGTGCTCGCCGGCCCCGGCGCTGCCGGCTGGGATCAGCTGTAGGAGAGGCAGAGAGGCATCAAGGCACTGTTGTCCCCGCCAGAGCTGCCCCATGGAGACCCTGAGGTGCAGGCAAAGCCATAAAAACCCAGCAGGATCATTTTATTTCATAGAATCATAGAACAACCAGGCTGGAAGAGACCCATCGGATCATCAACTCCAACCATTCCTATCAAACACTAAACCAAGTCCCTCAAGACCTCATCCACCTGTCCCTTAAACACCTCCAGGGAAGGGAAATCAACCACTTCCCTGGGCAGCCTATTCCAATGCCCAATGACCCTCTGTGTGAAAAACTTCCTCCTAATCTCCAGCCTAAATCTCCCCTGGTGGAGCTTGAGGCCATTCCCTCTCGTCCTGTCCCCTGTCCCTTGGGAGAAGAGTCCCACTCCTGGGGGATGAGGTTGGCACAGGGTGCAAGATCCATGAGTGTTGAGCCACCAGCCCTGCCCCAAGGGACCCAAGAAGCATCACAGAATCACCAGGTTGGAAAAGAGCCATCGGATCATCGAGTCCAACCATTCTCATCAAACACTAATCCATGACCCTCAGCACCTCGTCCACCCGTCCCTTAAACACCTTCAGGGAAGGTGAATCAACCCCCTCCCTGGGCAGCACCTGCCAGACCCTTTCCATGAAAAAGTCCAGGAGGTACTGACCAGAGCTCAGTGTCACCACCCTCCCTGGTTTCGGGGCACAAGGGGACTCTGAGATGTGGGGCCAGCCCCATCCAGCCCCACAATGGGTCCAAAACCGCAACCAGCACCGTTCTCCTTCTCCAAACGGCGCATGCAGTATCTCTATGTGTTCTGCTCCACCACGAGACGGATCCAGCCCTGGCCAAGCAAACCAACCCGTGCTGGGATGCACCGACCAGCCCTGGCACAGCCGGTGCCTGGAGAGTCCCCAGGGATGTCCTCAGGGTGCTGGGGACCTCACTGGGAGCAGAGCCTGTGGCAGGGCTGCCTTCCCTTCCCCATGAATATTTAAACTCCAGCAGGCTGGGAGCATCCGTCTTCCCAGGAAAGGTGAATTATTAACTCCAGGCCAAGTGAAGCCACTTTATGATAATGGATGGAGGCAGCGCCTGGAAAAATGTTTCTCTTTCCAGAGAGAGAGAGGGAGAGAGATGGGGGCTGCCAGCACAGCAGGGGCTGAGACCTGGTAGGAGCTGCAGGCTCGGCCTTGGAGCGGCTGCAATCACGGATTTATCAATTCCAGGAGGGACGCAAACAGCGACAAGTGGGCGATTAGTCACTAATATCATTACTGAGCTCCCAGGGCACAGCCGCTGCCCCACGGTTGCCTTCTGGCTGGTGTTTTCAGCCTGACTGTGACCCCCGGCTCCTCACACCCAGCGGCACTGAGCGGGATCCCAGCACAGTGCCTGCTTTTCATAGAATCATAGAACAACCAGGTTGGAAGAGACTCATCGGATCATCGAGTCCAACCATTCCTATCAGACACTAACCCATGTCCCTCAGGACCTCGTCCACCCGTCCCTTAAACACCTCCAGGGAAGGGGAATCAACCACCTCCCTGGGCAGCCTGTTCCAATGCCCAATGACCCTCTGTGTGAAAAACTTCCTCCTAATCTCCAGCCTAAATCTCCCCTGGTGGAGCTTGAGGCCATTCCCTCTCGTCCTGTCCCCTGTCCCTTGGGAGAAGAGCCCAGCTCCCTCCTCTCTACAACCTCCTTTCAGGGAGTTGGAGAGAGCAATGAGGTCTCCTCTCAGCCTCCTCTTCTCCAGGATAAACACCCCCAGCTCTCTCAGACACTCCTCTTCTCCAGCCCTTTCCCCAGCTTCGTTGCTCTTCTCTGGACTCACTCCAGAGCCTCAACATCCTTCTTGTGCTGAGGGGCCCACAACTGAACACAGGATTCAAGGAGCGGCCTCCCCAGTGCTCAGTCCAGAGGGAGAATCACCTCCCTGGCCCTGCTGCTCACACCATTTCTGATCCAAGCCAGGATGCCATTGGCCTTCTTGGCCACCTGGGCACACTGCTGCCTCATGGTCAGTCGACCAACCCCCCCAGGTCCCTCTCCTCCTGGCAGTTTTCCAGCCAGACTTCTCCCAGTCTGTAGCTCTGCTCAGGGTTGTTGTGCCCCAAGTGCAGGATGCGGCATTTGGCCGTGTTAAACCTCATCCCATTGGTCTCAGCCCATGGATCCAGCCTGTTTAGGTCCCTTTGCAGAGCCTCCCGACCCTCCAGCAGATCCACACTTCCACACAGCTTTGTGTCATCTGCAAACTTGCTAAGGGAAGGAATGGGGGTGCCCCTCGTGTACACATGGGATTTTCTGCCTCTGCTGCTGAACAAGACTTCTATGAGGGCTTGAGCACCTGCTCTGGAGCTGCCCGACACAGGCAGGATGCGCCGGAGCAGCCATCGGCACTCACCCTGCGCTCGGTGTCTGCTCAAGAGGGGTCAGAGCCGAGCCTGGCACCGACAGGATGAGCATTTCCCACCACCCCCCAACCCTCTCCAGGCTCCAAACCTGCTTGTGACCACTTGCAGAGTCTGGGGTTCCTCTTGGGAAGCACCTACAGAAAGGGATGGATCCCAACCGCAGCCTCCATCGCGCACCGAGCCCTTCCCCCTGTGCCTCAGTTTCCCCACTGAGTCAGGCCAAAACAAACAGGGGTCCCTTGGTGCCAGGGCTCGGCGGGTGCAGCTCAGGCCTCTCCACGTAGCATCACGGGCAAGGGAAGCTGTGCCGCCGCCGAGCCCCGTTATTTGTATGCTCAGGGAAAAAACACAAAAGGCTCCTGCTGCTGTTTTCCCGGCTCGGTTCTTCAGCTGCCAGGAAAGCAGGAGGCTCTGGTGGAAGCAAATTAGATCAGGACAGCAAGAGCGCTAATGGGATCATTTCCAATGCAACACACATCGGGATAATCCACCGCAAAGAAGAGACGGCGCACGCTCCTCAGCCCAGGGGAAGGCTTGGCTTTACCCTACCCATCATTTTACCCCTTCTTGCTTTTCACGAGAGGCTCTGCAGGGTGGGGAGGTGCCCACTGCACCTAAGCCCCCAAGTCGAACCGGCCTCGCGCCGCAGCAGCATCCTCAGCCCTGACAGCGCTTGGGGACAGCACCGGCTTTGATTTAGTCTCTATATTGCAATAAACCATGATGCTCGGAGCAAACCGTAGGTCGCACGCCAGCCCCTTCCTCCCCTGCACCACCACGACCCCCTTACCGTCCCCACCAGGAGCGACGACCAGCACCGCAAGCAAGTTTTCCAAGGAACCAGCAGGGATTTGTGGGCTGTACGGAGCCCCTGAGCGTTGGTTGAGCTGCCACTGGAGGTGTCATGGCTGGAAGACCCCTCCGGTGGCTCCGCTGCTCGGCCAAGGCGCAGCCAGCGCCCAGCACCAAGGCTCAACGTGCTGGAGAGCACGACACCGCGGTCCCCGTTGCGTTTCCATCGCTGAGCCCTCCCCACACTCGCAAACCCAACAGAGAAGAGATGGAGGCATCTTACCGCCTTGCGCAGCTGGAGGAGGAGGAGGAGGAGGAGGAGTGGGCAGCTTCTGCTCAGCCCCCCAGCCCCATGCCCGGCCGCAGACGAGGGTGACGGGTCTGGTTAATCTTTAAAGGGTTCTGGAGAGCGGCGCTGCTCCAGCATCTCCTTCGGCATCTCCATGGTTACATGGCTGACCCAGTTCTCCTCCCAGCCCCAAGCAGGGGCAGTGCAGTCCAGCAGGGTGGGATGCACCTCGGTGGGGCTGTGGGCATCCTCTGCTGGACTTGGGGCACCCAACGAGCCCCTGGGTCCCCCCAGGCGAGCGTCACTGTGCTGCCAGGGGGATGCCGGAGCTGGGAAAAGCAGGGAGCAAGGCTGGGGGGGCTGCAGGTGACCCCAAAGAGCCAATAGAGTTGTATGGCCTCACCGCATCCCAGAGGGTGTCAGGGGCTATGAGGGAGTCCCCAAACCTGTCTCAAATAGAAATGGGGGGCATCCTCTGCTGGACTTGGGGCACACAACGAACCCCTGGGTCCCCCAAGATGAGCATCACTGTGCTGCCAGGGGGATGCCGGAGCTGGGAAAAGCAGGGAGCGAGGCTGGGGGGGCTGCAGGTGACCCCAAGGAGCCAATAGAGTTGTACGGCCTCACCGCATCCCAGTGTCCGGAGGGTGTCAGGGGCTACGAGGGAGTCCCCAAATCCATCTCAAATAGAAACGGGGGGCAAAATATTGATGGAGAAAATCGGGGCAGAGGGCAGGGGGATTTCGGAGGCTGCCCCGAAGCCCTCCAAGGTGGGTGTTTGGGGAGAGACAGGGTTGGAAAGCCTGGAAAGGCTGTGCATCCTCTCACCCCCAGGCTGCCTCCAGCCTGCAGGGAAAGCTCTGAAGCTCTGATTCCCTAAAATCAGCATTTTGGGGAGAAAAGAAAACTTGCTGGAGCTGTGGCTACGAGGGCCCTGGCAGTCCTGAGCAGGGCAGGAGACGCTGGAGCAGCTGCTCCTTGGATTGGGAAGTAAACCAAGGGCTCATTCCCCCTAAAAGTGCTTAATTGTAGTGAATTGCTCCAGGTGGGAGAGGTTGGTATCTATTTAATTGCCCAGCGAGGTGGGTGATTCAGGTCACATGAGCTGAGAACTTGCAGGTGGTTTCAGCTACTGTCTCTGTGCTCAGGTAGGTTGGGAAATTGTGTTCTGGCTGAAATTTGTGGGTAAAGTGGGGAGAAGCTGGGATGGGGCCAAGTCAAGGCTGTGCTCCGGGATCCTGGGAGAGCATCTTCCGGCTGAGGATGCTCCAGCCCCTGCTTGGCTGGTGTGGGAGCAAGATTTTTAACGAGCCATGGGGCAAACAGCGTGATGTGCTGCTGCTGGCTTGCTCCAGTCCAGAGGGGTCACCAAAAGGCAATCGGGAGCAGGAGGACAAGACGGAGCTGGAAGTTTTCCAGGAGGGACAGCAGAGCAGCACCAGCAGCTGCTGGTGCCCTGGCACATGGGGCTTTGCTGAGAAGGTGAGAAGGTCTGCGGCAGCTGGTTTTCCAACGGGATGGGACGTGCTGGTGGTCGTGGTGTGGGTGAGGAGCTCGGTCCTCGTGCAGCCCTGCTGATGGCTTCATGGAAGCCAAATGCCGGGTCCTGCACTTGGGGCACAACAACCCTATGCAGAGCTACAGACTGGGAGAAGCCTGGCTGGAAAACTGCCAGGAGGAGAGGGACCTGGGGGTGTTGGTCGACAGCGACTGACCATGAGCCAGCAGTGTGCCCAGGTGGCCAAGAAGGCCAATGGCATCCTGGCTTGGATCAGAAATGGTGTGACCAGCAGGGCCAGGGAGGTGATTCTCCCTCTGGACTCGGCACTGGTGAGGCTGCTCCTTGAATCCTGTGTTCAGTTGTGGGTCCCTCACCACAAGAAGGATGTTGAGGCTCTCAAGTGAGTCCAGAGAAGAGCAAAGAGGCTGGTGAAGGGGCTGGAGAACAGGCCTTATGAGGAGTGGATGAGAGAGCTGGGGGGGTTTATCCTGGAGAAGAGGAGGCTGAGAGGAGACCTCATTGCTCTCTCCAACTCCCTGAAAGGAGGTTGTGGAGAGGAGGGAGCTGGGCTCTTCTGCCAAGGGACAGGGGACAGGACAAGAGGGAATGGCCTCAAGCTCCACCAGGGGAGATTTAGGCTGGAGATTAGGAGGAAGTTTTTCACACGGAGGGTCATTGGGCATTGGAACAGGCTGCCCAGGGAGGTGGTTGATTCCCCTTCCCTGGAGGTGTTTAAGGGACGGGTGGATGAGGTCTTGAGGGACTTGGTTTAGTGTTGGACTTGATGATCCGATGGGTCCCTTCCAACCTGCTTGTTCTATGATCCTATGATTCTATCTTCCCACATCTACCTTGCAGCTGCTGGCTGGGGGGACACAGCCCTGCCTGGTGGCCACATCTTGGGCCAAAGCCCCTTCCAAGATGCCGGAAGCCCCAGGCCAGAGCCGTGACCGAGCCATCCCTTCTCCCCAGGCCCCTGCGTGACGTCTGCCACTCGGTTAAATCAGATCCATGCTGAATCCCTGTTGTTTCCTAGGCAACATTAAAGAATCGGAGGAGTAAAAACCTGGAGAATGGCCAGGTCCCACCGAGCCCAGCCTGCTGGGCTAGTGACCCTGTGGACCAGAGCTGGTGGCACTGGAGCATCCCAAATGGTCCAGGCTCATCCCGCAGACCCTAGTGCACCACGATGCGGGTTTTGGCCGTGATGGGCAGCTCGGAGGGTGCAGGACCTCGCTGGGGACACGCTCGAGGAGGCACGTGGCCACTGCCAGCCTTGGGGACCGCGATGCCGCAGCCACACAGCCCTGAAACTGGGCCACTTCCATAGGGAGGTGTTGGGAGCCAGCCCAGGGCCTCTGGTGGCCCCTGGATGGCTGGGGATGAGGTTCTCTGGACTCCAACCCCAACCCTTTGCCTGGTGCTTGGGCACCGAGGGCTCACTGGGTCCCCATCTCTGTGGGAAGGAGCTTTTCCCAGTTTCCCAGCAGCCGCTGCCTTCCCGGCCGCAGGCTCCGAGCTCTGCAATGCAGCTCACAGCACTCATCTGCCGCGTGCGAATCCCATCAATATTTCATGGAGCTGCTTCCTCCAGGGGAAGGAGCTGCTATCAGCTCTGGCTTTTCTGCTGCTCCTACCCGCACTCCTCCTCTCGCAGAGAGCAGCTGAGCTCCTTCCACCGGCAGCCAGCGCCCAACAGTCCTGCTTTCCCCTCTCCTTTCCGCATTAACCAACGTCGTTTTGCCCTTCGAGGGCCTCGCACCCTGCACAGACCATGAGCTCGGAAGTCCCTGTGGGTTCAAACCAAAGCACCGACCGTGTTCTGCACTGGACACTCAACCTGCGCAGAGGTGCCTGATGCTCCAGCCCCATGTGGGGCTTCCCCAGGACCAAACCACTGGTTCTGCAGCCCCAGGATGGGCAACCAAACCTTCCCACTCTCCCCACAGCTCCGTGTCCGGCAGCAGGATGGTAAACCTGGCCCCCTGACACCTAACTGGGTGCAATCTGCATCCATCCCGCAGGTCCCAGCTCGCTCCAGAGCCCAGTGGGAGCTGGTGGGGAGGACAGGCTGTTTCCAGGGGGAAAAAAAAAAAAAAAGTAGCTTTTTAAATGCTCAGGCTGCACTATTATAGCAAAGCTTCTTAAGGGATCAGCAGAAAACTTGATTGCCGGAGGAAGACTTCTGTGAGCCGGAGCGATGCCAAGAGACTGCGGGATGTTGGCACCGACCACGCAAACGCTCCTCGTTCCGCGCTTGGTGTGGCCAGAGGAGCCAGGGCAGCTCTCTGGGGACCCACAAACCCATCAGGCTGGGAGGATGGACTGGGGAGGGGGACCCTGGAGCAGGAAGATGCTGCTCTCGGAGAGCACGAGGCCAAGTCTCGCATCGTCCCACAACTCGGCAACAGAAAGAGCTGCTATTTGCTCTTTGCAGGCAGAGAGACCCCCAGCTCCCGGAGCCCCTTAGTCCGCAGGGAGGGTGAGGAGCCCGGGGAAGCTCCCACCACCATCCACCCGGAGCGTCCTGGGGCAGATGAGGCTCAATCCCGCACTAAATCCCGCACTTTTCCCAGAAAGGGTCATTGGGCATTGGAATAGGCTGCCCAGGGAGGGGGTTGATTCCCCTTCCCTGGAGGTGTTTAAGGCACAGGTGGATGAGGTCCTGAGGGACATGGTTTAGTGTTTGATAAGAACGGTTGGACTCGATGATCCGGTGGGTCTCTTCCAACCTGGAGATTCTATGATTGAGCAAGAGGGTTCGGAGGTGGCAAAGGGCTATGGGAGCAGGTACCTCGCTCTTTGGGAGAGATGTGCAAGTGCAGCATCAGGTTTTCAAGAGGTGTTGATGTAGGAATAAACAAGCATGTGTCTAAACCAGGGCTGGAGGTGAGAGCACAGCAGCAGCCGCCTGACAGGTCTGGGAAGGAGCTGAGTGATGCAGCCTGGTCACACCAGGGCTGGTTTGGGCCACCAATGCCTGGTCCTGTGGCCGAGGGATGATCCCGAGCTGCAAAGCCACTGCAAGTGAAACCCACCGCAAGCCCCAGGGGATAGAATCATAGAATCATAGAACAACCAGGTTGGAAGGGACCCATCGGATCTTCTAGTCCAACCTTTCCTATCAAACAGCAGGCTCCAACAAAATCAGCAGCCCCCACGCACCGAGCGATGCGATTCAGTCTGGAGATACCTGCTCTGCTTCCGGCCAAATGCTGCATCCTGCACTTGGGTCACAACCACCCTGAGCAGAGCTCCAGACTGGGAGAAGTCTGGCTGGAAAACTGCCAGGAGGAGAGGGACCTGGGGGGGTTGGTCGACAGTGACTGACCATGAGCCAGCAGTGAGCCCAGGTGGCCAAGAAGGCCAATGGCATCCTGGCTTGGATCAGAAATGGTGTGACCAGCAGGGCCAGGGAGGTTATTCTCCCTCTGGACTCAGCACTGGTGAGGCTGCTCCTTGAATCCTGTGTTGAGTTGTGGGCCCCTCAGCACAAGAAGGATGTTGAGGCTCTGGAGAGAGTCCAGAGAAGAGCAACGAAGCTGGTGAAGGGGCTGGAGAACAGGCCCTATGAGGAGCGGCTGAGAGAGCTGGGGGGGTTTATCCTGGAGAAGAGGAGGCTGAGAGGAGACCTCATTACTCTCTCCAACTCCCTGAAAGGAGGTTGTGGAAAGGAGGGAGCTGGGCTCTTCTCCCAAGGGACAGGGGACAGGACGAGAGGGAATGGCCTCAAGCTCCTCCAGGGGAGACTTAGGCTGGAGATTAGGAGGAAGTTTTTCACACAGAGGGTCATTGGGCATTGGAATAGGCTGCCCAGGGAGGTGGTTGATTCCCCTTCCCTGGAGGTGTTTAAGGCACAGGTGGATGAGGTCTTGAGGGACATGGTTTAGTGTTTGATGGGAATGGTTGGACTCGATGATGCGATGGGTCTCTTCCAACCTGGTTGTTCTATGATTCTATGATTCTCTGCTTAGCCTCCAGAGAGCCCCTAGCTCGGCTTCCCAGACCTCCAGGAGTTGGCACTGCAGGGTGACCCCTCCCCAGGTCCCCAACGCTGGGGAAATGGAACCGGGACCCGCGGACGCGGGTCCCGGTTCCATTTCCCCAGCGTTGGGGACCTGGTGTGCATGGGACGAGGTTGACGTCAATGGCCTTTCAGCAGAGATGATGGATGGAGAGCACGGAATGTGCTCCCGGTGAACGGGACCTGGGGCTGGGGACCCTTCAGGATGGGGGTCACAGCCGCAGCCCCTGCCCTTTGGCCCAGCGATGCTCTTGGGGTGCTCAGAGCGATGCTCTTGGGATGCTCAGAGCGATGCTCGGAGCTCGGGGTTGGTGTCAGGGGTGCCAAGCGGCAGCCTTGGGGGAGGGCACCGGGGGTCGGGACACCTCCCTCTCCCCATCCTCCCCCTCCCCTCTCCCAATCCTCCCCCTCCCCAGCCCGAGCAGCCGGGGATGCTCCCGCACTCACCGCCGCCGCCGCCGCCTGCTCCCCGCTCCTCCCCCCGGCCCCGACAGGCTGCTGGGAGCGGGGGGGGAGGGGGGGGGCAGCCCCGGGGTTGGGGACGACGCTGAGAGCTGCCCGGTGCCCCCCCCCCCCCCCCCCCCCGACAGCTGCCGCCTGCAGCCCCAACCCCAACGGGAGCATCCTGCACCCATCGACTGGACCCCCAGAGCATCCAGATGCATCCTGCACCCATCGATTGGACCCCCAGAGCATCCAGATGCATCCTGAACACATCAACTGGACCCCAAGAGCATCCAGATGCATCCTGAACCCATCGACTGGACCCCCAGAGCATCCAGATGCATCCTGAACCCTTTGACTGGATCCCTAGAGCCTCCAGCTGCATCCTGAACCCATCAGTTGGACCCCAAGAGCCTCCAGATGTATCCTGCACCCATCAACTGGACCCCAAGAGCCTCCAGCTGCATCCTGCACCCATCGACTGGACCCCCAGAGCATCCAGATGCATCCTGAACACATCAACTGGACCCCCAGAGCATCCAGCTGCATCCTGCATCCATCAGTTGGACACTTATGAGCCTCCAGATGCATCCTGAACCCATTGACTGGACCCCCCAGAGCATCCAGCTGCATCCTGAACCCATCAATTGGACCCCAAGAGCATCCAGCTGCATCCTGAACACATCAACTGGACCCCAAGAGCATCCAGATGCATCCTGAACCCATTGACTAGATCCCTAGAGCATCCAGATGCATCCTGAACCCATCGACTGGATCCCTAGAGCATCCAGCTGCATCCTGCATCCATCAATTGGACCCCAAGAGCCTCCAGATGCATCCTGAACCCATCGACTGGACCCCCAGAGCATCCAGATGCATCCTGCATCCATCAATTGGACCCCCAGAGCATCCAGATGCATCCTGAACCCATTGACTGGACCCCCAGAGCATCCAGATGCATCCTGAACCCATTGACTGGACCCCAAGAGCCTCCAGCTGCATCCTGAACACATCAACTGGACCCCCAGAGCATCCAGCTGCATCCTGAACACATCAACTGGACCCCAAGAGCATCCAGCTGCATCCTGCATCCATCAGTTGGACACTTATGAGCCTCCAGATGCATCCTGAACCCATTGACTGGACCCCCCAGAGCATCCAGCTGCATCCTGAACCCATCAATTGGACCCCAAGAGCATCCAGCTGCATCCTGAACACATCAACTGGACCCCCAGAGCATCCAGATGCATCCTGAACACATCAACTGGACCCCAAGAGCATCCAGATGCATCCTGCATCCATCAATTGGACCCCAAGAGCATCCAGCTGCATCCTGAACACATCAACTGGACCCCAAGAGCCTCCAGCTGCATCCTGAACCCATCGACCGGACCCCAGAGCCTCCACCTTAATCCTGGACCCATCAACTGGACCCCAAGAGCATTCAGCTGCATCCTGAACTCATCAACTGAACCCCAAGAGCATTCGGCTGCATCCTGCACCCATCCCCTGGACCCTTATGAGCCTCCAGATGTACTCTGCATCCATCAACTGCATCCCCAGAGCCTCCAGATGTATCCTGCACCCATCAAACAGCCCCTAGGAGCCTCCAGCTGCACCCTGAACCCATCAACTGGACCCCAAGAGCATTCAGCTGCATCCTGCATCCATCAGTTGGACCATTATGAGCCTCCAGATGTACCCTGCACCCATCAACTGGACCCCCAGAGCCTCCAGATGCATCCTGCACCCATCCCCTGGACCCTTATGAGCCTCCAGCTGCATCCTGCACCCATCCACTGGACCCCAAGAGCATTCGGCTGCATCCTGCACCCATCCCCTGGACCCTTATGAGCCTCCAGATGTACTCTGCATCCATCAACTGCATCCCCAGAGCCTCCAGATGTATCCTGCACCCATCAAACAGCCCCTAGGAGCCTCCAGCTGCACCCTGAACCCATCAACTGGACCCCAAGAGCATTCGGCTGCATCCTGCACCCATCCCCTGGACCCTTATGAGCCTCCAGATGTACTCCACACCCATCAACTGGACCCCCAGAGCATCCAGATGCACCCTGCACCCATCGACTGGACCCCCAGAGCCTCCAGCTGCATCCTGAACCCATTGACTGGATCCCCAGAGCCTCCAGCTGCATCCTGCACCCATCGAACAGCCCCTAAGAGCCTCTAGCTGCATCCTGCATCCATCAACTGGACCCCAAGAGCCTCCAGATGCACCCTGCACTCATCCCCTGGATCCCCAGAGCCTCCAGCTGCATCCTGCACCCATCGAACAGCCCCTAAGAGCCTCTAGCTGCACCCTGCATCCATCAACTGGACCCCCAGAGCTTCCAGCTGCACCCTGCACCCATCCCCATGACCCTTATGAGCCTCCAGATGTACCCTGCACCCATCAACCTGACCCCCAGAGCCTCCAGCTGGGTCCTGCTCTCGTCAACTGGACCCTACACCAATCGGGTGAACTCCAAGATTCACCATCTGGACGCTGCATCCATCAGTGGGACTCCAAGAGCTGCCAACCTGACCCTTCTCCCACCACCTGCACCCCAAGAGCCTCCACAGCTGGGATCTGCAGCCATCAACCAGACCCAAGAGCCTCCAGCCAGACATCAGAGTCACCAATGGGACCCTAAACCCATCAACTGGCCCCTACATCCAGCAGTGGTTCTCCAGGAGATGCCAACCTGATCCTTCTCCCTTCCTCTGGACCCCAAGAGCCGCCAGCTGGATCCTGCACCCATCACCTAGACATAGGCACCAGCTGGACCTTCTACCCATCAGTTGGAGCCCAAGAGCCACCAGCTGGACCTTTCATCCATCAACCAGTCCTCAGGGACCCTGCACCTGCCACCCAAGCCCCAAGAGTCGCCAGCCAAACCCCAAGAATCACCAGTAAAACCCTCCCCAGACCACCAGCAGGACTCCAAGAGCTCCCAACCTGACCCTTCTCCCACCACCTGCACCCCAGGAGATGCCACCTGAACCCCACACCCCCCAACCAGCCCCAGGGGCCATCAAGAGCCTCCAGCCAGCCCTCCAGCCGGGTCAACCGCAGTGTTTTTGGGAACACGAGCGTTCCAGCTCCGATCCCTCTGGGCTGCTGCTGGAGCACGAGCGTGGCCCTCGAGGAGGGGACCGAGGGGTGGCCCCTGGTGGTTTCTTGCCCATGAGACAGTTCGAGGGGAGCAGCATCCCCTCTTCCCACCCTGCCCTTGGACTCACCTTGTCTCCCCGCACTCTAATTTCTGGGCGAGCAGCCGCTCTTTTCCCTCATGGTGAATTCCTCCGGAGCGTTCCCTGCGTTGCCTCTGCAGCCTGCGCACCGCGGCTGACATGGAACCACGTGCCACCCGCAAACCCTCCTTTGCCAACTTTAACTCTGTCTCTCCCTAAAAATGATGCCAGGCTCGCAATTCCCACTGGATGATGGGGTCCCCGTCCTGGCCAGGATGGGATCTGCCCCGCGGGAACCACCCGAGACTCATGAGTGAAGCTGTCACCACGTTCCCTACATCGGGATCAGGGCCTTGGGGGGATTTGGGGTCACAATCCCGGAGCGGGAGGGCGAGCAGGGAGGGGAAAGGGCACCCGATCCTGCTGGGACAGTGGGAAAAAATCCCCCTGGAGCGGCTGCTGGGGGAGAAGGGGCCAGTTGGGAGAGCTGGGGGGCAATGGGAGCCGGCGAAGTGCTCGGGGAAAACGGGTAACGGAGCAGGACCGGCCGAGAGAACTAAATATGGAAACTTGGATAAAACAAGTAGGGAGATGGTTTCCGAACAGAAATTCAAAGCATATAAACAAACCCGGGGAAGGGAGAGAGGTTGTCTGGAGGGGGCCTTGAGGAGGAATATTTAGAAAAAAAAAAAAAAAAAAAAAACTGGCTGAAAATATCTCGGGAGGGAAGGGTTTTGCAGCAAAGCGAATGTCCAGCTTCGCGGGTGATGCTGTTCTGCGGGAAGGGAGAGTGGGAACCTGTGTCTCCACCACGAAAAGCCTCTCCTGCTCGGGTCGGTTTTCAGCTGCCACGTTTTGATGGCAAAACGTGAAGTTCCAGGGCGACGATAAAGCCCCTAAACGGCCAAGTTTTTGCTTAGATTGGTAGGAAACTTTCCAAATTGCTCCGGGTTTCTGCTTCCCTTGGCAGGTCTCTCCGGGATCCCTGTGAGCTCAGGGCGGGCAGCACCAGCAGCCCCGCGATCGAGCCCTGGGAAGTGTTTCTGTGGAGCAGGACGGGTGAAAACCCTCGATGGGGTTTTGCACTGGGATCTGGTGCCTCTTGATGCATTTCACCTTCCCTGGAGGAGTCTAAGGGACGGGTGGACGAGGTGGTGAGGGACATGGGTTAGTGATTGGTGGGAATGGGTGGACTCTGTGATCCGGTGGGTTTCTTCCAACCTGCTTGTTCTGTGATTCTAAGGAGCTCAGCTCTCCTTAGAATCTCAGAATCTCTCAGCACTGGTGAGGCTGCTCCTTGAACCCTGTGTCCAGTTGTGGGCCCCTCAGCACAAGAAGGATGTTGAGGCTCTGGAGCGAGTCCAGAGAAGAGCAACGAAGCTGGTGAAGGGGCTGGAGAACAGGCCCTATGAGGAGCGGCTGAGAGAGCTGGGGGGGTTTATCCTGGAGAAGAGGAGGCTGAGAGGAGACCTCATTACTCTCTCCAACTCCCTGAAAGGAGGTTGTGGAGAGGAGGGAGCTGGGCTCTTCTCCCAAGGGACAGGGGACAGGACGAGAGGGAATGGCCTCAAGCTCCACCAGGGGAGATTTAGGCTAGAGATTAGGAGGAAGTTTTTCACAGAAAGGATCATTGGGCATTGGAATAGGCTGCCCAGGGAGGTGGTTGATTCCCCTTCCCTGGAGGTGTTTAAGTGACGGGTGGATGAGGTCCTGAGGGACATGGTTTAGTGTTTGATAGGAATGGTTGGACTCAATGATTATCCGGTGGGTCTCATCCAACCTCGTTGTTCTATGATTCTATGATTCCTGTTTGCCGGTTCCTCACCACCTTCTCCTTGGCGGTTTGGGTCTGTGCCGCTTCAAGAGGCTGGTTTAATGCGATTACTGGGCTAAAACCCACGTAAGAGGATTCGTGGGGCTCAGCTTTACGGTGCCGCAGGGGCTGCGGCAGCGGGAGGTGCAGGGGAACGTGGGATGGAGGTGGGAGAGCACAGAGGAAGGTAACCCTGCGATTCCACAGACCCCGTGGGTGCTTTTTCCCTGCTCCTGGTGTTAAACCGTTGGCCGTGTTAAACCTCATCCCATTAGACTCAGCCCAGCAGTCAAGCCACGAGCAGCCTTGTGTGAGCAGAGAGAGGGAAAGCACTTTCTTGGGTGGATTTTTTTTCTCTATATTTTTTTTCACGTTTTTCTTGGCTCCTCGGCGTTTCAGGCCAGCGGACGCCGTGTTTGCAAACGGCTGTGATCCTTCTCGGGAAAGGAAGCAGCTCCAGACGATGAATCCGTCGGTGCTGGGAGAGCAGGTGGGGAGGACACGCAGCATCACAGGCACAGACAAAGGGATTTTGCTGGAAAAGGAGCTGAGGATTGCGCAGAAACCCCTCGAGCAGGGCCGGATCCCTGGCAGGGAAAGCAGCTGGGGGTGTTGACAGCTCAGCCTGGCAGCAAAGTCATCAGCGGTGCCGCCTAATTGATTTAGGAATGAGCCATTTCGATCTGCATCACGGCTTATCCTCAATGTGAGAGTAAGAGAGAGCTTAGAAAGGGCGAGAATTAAAAAGCAAACCCAACCAGAGCGGCTTCTATTTCTCTTGGCGGCCGTGCAAGTGCCCTGAGAGCACGGAGTTGCGAGACTTTCAATAAAACTAGAGGAATTCACTGTGAGGTCTCTCCCCGTTCTGGTGCCAGAGCAGCCTTCGAGGCAGCCGAGCTCTGAAACCAGAGCAGGCGCAGAAATTCTCTCCCTTTTCCTGCGTTTGGGTGAACGTCAGGGAGCAGAAAACACAGATCTGAACCCTGGGGTATTAGCAGGATGTTATTTTCTCCTCTCCAGCATTTTTCTCCTCTCCTTTCCAACCTCCAGTTGAGAAACCTCACCAGTCACCCACTTTGGGAACTCCAGGGAAAGGGTGAGGAGAGGGGAGCAGCCACTCAGGAACCGAGTGTCTGGTCTCAAATGACTTTTAAAGCGCAAGAGGCGAATCTCCTGGAGAAGAGGAGGCTGAGGGGAGACCTCATTGCTCTCTCCAACTACCTGAAAGGAGGTTGTGGAGAGGAGGGAGCTGGGCTCTTCTCCCAAGGGACAGGGGACAGGACGAGAGGGAATGGCCTCAAGCTCCTCCAGGGGAGATTTAGGCTGGAGATTAGGAGGAAGTTTTTCACACAGACGGTCATTGGGCATTGGAATAGGCTGCCCAGGGAGGTGGTTGATTCCCCTTCCCTGGAGGTGTTTAAGGGACGGGTGGATGAGGTGCTGAGGGACATGGGTTAGTGTTTGATAGGAATGGTTGGACTCGATGATCCGATGGGTCTCTTCCAACCTGGTTGTTCTATGATTCTGATTTCCCATGCACATGTGTGTGTAACACTGCTCAGAAATCTCACGCGTGTTCTATTACTTTCCAGAATTAATTATATTATTATTGATAGGAATGGTTGGACTCGATGATCTGGTGGGTCTCTTCCAACCTGGGGTGATTCTATGATTGAGCTTCACAGCAACCAGATCTCCACTGATTTGTACCAACAGTATGAAACTTCAGAGCAGAATCATAGAATCACTCGGTTGGGAAAGACCTTTAAGATCATCAAGTACTGCAGCTCCTGTGGGTCACGGAATCGTGGAATGTAGTGGGACAAAGGGACCTCCAAGCCCATCCAGTGCCACCTTCTGCCATGGGCAGGGACACCTCCCACTGGATCAGGGGCTCCAAGCCCCATCCAACCTGCCCTTGAACCCCTCCAGGGATGGGGCAGCCACCCCTGCTCTGGGCAACCTGGGCCAGGGCCTCCCCAACCTCTCAGCAAAACATTTCTGCCTAAGATCTCATCTCAATCTCCTCTCTTGCAGCTCAGAATCATTCCCCCTCAACCTCTCCCCGATCCACAGCCCCTCCCCAGCTTTCCTGGAGCCTCTTTCGGCGCTGGAAGCTGCTCAAAGGTCTGCCTGGAGCCTTCCCCTCCCCAGGCTGAGCAGCCCCATAGCCTCAGGTCCCACTGCTCCCCCTAAGGTCGCAGGCTGACCCGACCCCGCCACTTCCGGCCGGCTCCGTCACTTCCGGCCACACGCTCCCGGGCCCCGCCCAAGCCTCGCGAGATCTCGGCGGGTCACGCGCGCGCTCCGTGCGGCCGCTTAGGGGAAAGAGGCGTGGCCTCCGCGCCGCCGCCTCACGGGCCCTCCGCCATCTTGTTTCTCGTCCGCTGGGCGCTCCGCTCTGCTCCGACCGCCCCTTTCCCCTTCCTCCTCGCTTCCCCACGGGTCGGCTCGGAGGCAGCGCGTTCTCCGGGTGAAGGAGGCGGAGGTCGCGGCGCCGGCCGGGCCGGTGAGTGAGCGGGGGAGCGGGAGGGGGGGAAAAAAGGCGGGCGGGGGCGCGGGTGGCCGGAGGGGAGGGGGCGGGGCCGTTCCCCCGGCGCGCTCGGATTGGTGGAGCAGCTCGTCTCTCGGCGATTGGCGGGGCCGCCCGCCGCGCCCTCGCTGATTGGCTCGCGCCGGGGAGGCGGGCGGGAGGGGCCACGTGCTGATTGGCTGTCGAGGGGCGGACCGGAGTGAGGACAGGGAGCCCCAACCGTTTCCCCGCGCGGCGCCGCGGGGTTGGGGGGGAGCAGGAGTGTAGGGGGGGGTGTTCCCCTCGCTTCGCTCCGATTGGCTGAGCCGCGCGCCTGCTGATTGGCTGAGGCGCTCGCCGCGTGCCCTCTGATTAGGGCGCCCCGGGGAGGAGGGCGGGAAAGGAGCGGACCGCGGTGGGGACTGGCAACCTGACCGTTTCCCTTCGGGGTCGGTTTGAGGCGTGGGAGTAGCTGTGTTTTACCCGCCTCTGGGTTTTTGGTTTTGGTTTTTTTTTTTTTTTGCTGTACAAACCGCAAGGTGGTGGCTCTGGTGTGTGGCGGAACCAGGGCTTGGCATGAGGCAGAAGTCTGAGCAGAGAGCGAGGCTGGAGTCCTGGTGATGCCCCAGAGCTCGTGGCACAGCTCGGTCTGGCTCACCAATAGGTTTCTACCTGTCCTGGGCTTGGGCAGAGCTTCCCGTCCCACCTAAGCGGCTTTGGGAACACAAAGGGAACGGAAGGAGCGTCAAATTCGTCTCCTTTTATACGGTTGGACTCGATGATCCGATGGGTCCCTTCCAACCTGCTTGTTCTATGATTCTATGATTCTATGATTCTACTTCAGAGCAGAAAGCAGCTCAGGCACAGTCAGGGATGAGCTGTGGGTTTCTGAGGGGTTGGTTGGTCTCTGCGCAAGAAGCCAAGGGCACTCTCAGCTCTGAAAACTCCTGCTCATAAACACAGTCTCCCTAGATTCATAGAACAACCAGGTTGGAAGGGACCCAGAGGATCATCGAGTCTAACCATTCCTATCAAACACTAAACCATGTCCCTCAGCACCTCATCCACCCGTCCCTTAAACACCTCCAGGGAAGGTGAGTCAACCCCCTCCCTGGGCAGCCTATTCCAATGCCCAATGACCCTCTGTGTGAAGAACTTCCTCCTAATCTCCAGAACTGCACCCAGTGCTGTTAGAGCATAGGATTGTAAAACGCTTTAGGTCAGAAAGGACCTCAAAACCCATCTAGTTCCACTTCTGCCATGGGCAGGGGCACCTCCCACAGGCTCAGGGCCTCGAAGCCCCATCCAAACTGCCCCTGAACCCCTCCAGGGATGGGGCAGCCACCCCGCCTTCCCACCCGTGCACAGTTGCTGTGGTCAAGGGCTGACCTCGAGCTCCCTGTTTCTCCTCCACAACCAGCCCCTTCCCTCCCGCTGTTTGGTGCCTTGTAAAGATGAGTCGTCCTGGTGCACCTTCTCACACCAGTCGTGAATAAAGAGCAGAGACGATTCCTCACGAGTGCACAACCTGCAGGCTGCAGCCACAGGGCAGCTCCTGGGTAAGGGCTCTCCTTTTTCCTTGGGTCTTCCCAGGAGCTTTGCAGTTAAATCTTTTCAAGTCAGATTTTCATAGAATCACCAGGTTGGAAGAGACCTACTGGATCATCGAGTCCAACCATTCCTATCAAACACTAACCCATGTTCTTCAGCACCTCATCTACCTGTGCCTTAAATACCTCCAGGGAAGGGGAATCAACCACCTCCCTGGGCAGCCTATTCCAATGCCCAGTGACCCTCTGTGTGAAAAACTTCCTCCTAATCTCTAGCCTAAATCTCCCCTGGTGGAGCTTGAGGCCATTCCCTCTCGTCCTGTCCCCTGTCCCTTGGGAGAAGAGCCCAACTCCCTCCTCTCCACAACCTTCTTTCAGGTAGTTGCAGAGAGCAATGAGGTCTCCTCTCAGCCTCCTCTTCTCCAGGATAAACCCCCCCAGCTCTCTCAGACACTCCTCTTCTTCTCCAGCCCCTTCCCCAGCTTCATTGCTCTTCTCTGGACTCTCTCCAGAGCCTCAACATCCTTCTTGTGCTGAGGGGCCCAGGTTAAACACCCCCATTCTGGCAGTTGCTGAGTGTTTGCTCAACCTCTTCACCTGATTTCAGAGCAGGAACAGTGTCAATGATCAAACTAAACCCTTTGCTTGAAGGCTTCCCAAAATCAAAGTTGGTTTTTTTCCCCCTATCATGAGTAATTATCAAGTGTCGGGAGAGCTGTGGTTGTGCTGTGGCTGTGTGGGATCCTGCGCTCGGTCTGTGGGTGACAGGAGGGTCTGTGGGTGACAAGGAGGGCCGCTCCTTGAATCCTGTGTTCAGTTGTGGGCCCCTCAGCACAAGAAGGATGTTGAGGCTCTGGAGAGAGTCCAGAGAAGAGCAACGAAGCTGGTGAAGGGGCTGGAGAACAGGCCCTATGAGGAGCGGCTGAGAGAGCTGGGGGGTTTATCCTGGAGAAGAGGAGGCTGAGAGGAGACCTCATTACTCTCTACAACTACCTGAAAGGAGGTTGTGGAGAGGAGGGAGCTGGGCTCTTCTCCCAAGGGACAGGACGAGAGGGAATGGCCTCAAGCTCCACCAGGGGAGATTTAGGCTGGAGATTAGGAGGAAGTTTTTCAGGGAAAGGGTCATTGGGCATTGGAATAGGCTGCCCAGGGAGGGGGTTGATTCCCCTTCCCTGGAGGTGTTTAAGGGACGGGTAGACGAGGTCCTGAGGGACATGGTTTAGTGTTTGACAGGAATGGTTGGACTCGATGATCCGATGGGTCTCTTCCAACCTGGTTGTTCTGTGATTCTAAATCAGAAACATTTAGCTTGAGTCTAAATGTATTGAGATTGAATCAGAAGGTGCTGAGCTTGACTCCAAAGGTATTTGGCTTAAATCAAAACCGTTTGGTTCGAATCAGAAGTTATTTGGCTTAAATCAAGAATGTTTGACTTCAATAAAAAACATCGAGCTTGAATCAGAAGGTATCAGAGGGACTTGGTTTAGTGTTTGATAGGAATGGTTAGACTAGAAGATCCGATGGGTCCCTTCCAACCTGGTGATTCTGTGATTCTGTATTGAGCTTGAATCAGAAGGTACTGAGCTTGAATCAAAAATCTTTAGCTTAAATCGAAAGAAATTTGGCTTAAATCAGAAACATTTGGTTCGAATCAGAAGTCATTTGGCTTAAGTAAAAAATATTTGGTTTGAATCAAGAAAGTATTGAGGTAGAATCTAAAGGAATTGAGGTAGAATCAAAAGGGATTGAGCTAGAATCAAAGGGAATTGAGGTAGAATCAAAGGGAATTTAGCCTGAATCAAAATTATTGAGCTTGAATCACATTTATTTAGCTTAAATTAAAAGGAATTCTCTTTAAATGGAAAACTACTGCACTTTTTGCAATAGCAACACCTCCTGGTGTCCCTGGCGGCTCCGGTCCCGGTCCGGGGGTGGCTCCCGGGGGGTTCAGGGCTGGGGGAGCCCCTCTCGGTGCTGCCTCCTCACTGACCCCTGCGGCGCCGCTCAAGGTAACCGCCAAACCGGAAGTGGACGGCGGCGGCGCCCGCGCAGCCAATGGGTGCGCGGGGATTGGCTCTCGGCGCTCCCTTCAGCCAATGGGCGCGCGGGGGTTCGCGCTCTACC